>QYTT01083835.1:0-18010 GCA_006980735.1 Dasypogon diadema
CCTAGGCGAGGAATTTAGTAATGTCATCTATGAGTGATCCAATTGTTCCTGCTCGGTTATAATTAGTAGAATTTACGCGAAAGTCAACAAATAATTCGAACGGGTACGCGAAATCACGGGCATTATCATCTGCAAAACTATGTAATGCATAGCATGGAAGGTAAGAGAGGTAATTAATTAAGAGCAGAAAGAGAGATGGGAATCACACACAGCCTTGAGGCACGACGGCATTGATATTATAAGTGCTGGAGGTGACAACGTTTAAGGTAACACAGATGGAGAGCTAAAAAAGGAAGTTTCAGACTAAAAACTGGGAGTTATGCTAAAAGAATGTCTGCGCAGAATGTCAGACTCTACCAAAGGCTTTCGAAATGTCTAATGCAACCACCGCTGACTTCCTAAATCTATGGAGGCAGTCTCAAACACCTTAGCTACAATTGAAGTAATTACTAATGGTCTGTAGTTAGTGAAGCTTAGTAGATGGAAGGCTAGAATTTGCAATGAAATTAATAACTAATACATTTGCTTTTTCTAGGGAGTTCATGCATACATCCTCATTATAAACGGACTTAACAAACGACCAGAATCCTCTGTTACGAATACCTCCTTCAGATGTTCTGATCAAATTGGAACTTGGCTTTGCTACTGATGGAATTGCAATTGCTGCGAGCTTTAGTATAATTCTGCATTGTATTATGCTACCTGTTCAACTTATAGGCGAAAATCTGCTTTCTTAACTTTAAAAACTGTAAATAGCTTCCCCCCATATACCACATGCGTTATTTGGCCTAAATCTGTTATATACGTATAGAGCGTGATATTCCACCAGATAATAATGTTGTGAATTGAAGTAATCGGTCCAGTTAACGTTCTGGAAACATTTATTAAACCCAGACCGAACAGTTCGGTTGAGAGTATATCAAGGAAGAGATGGAAAATATTGATAGACTGAACTCTAGAAGTTCAGCGAAGGAAATTTTCCTTGAAATAGTTACGTCTTTTTTCCTGTAAAAAACTGGTGTTTTGTTCCTGGAACGATGTTCACAGGGCTCTGTCCACCATTTTTAAAGAATTATTCCTATGTTTTTCTTTGTATATTCCTTTTTATAGAAGGAAATGTGGCAGTTCATGTGAATTGATGTTTGCTTGCTTAGTTAATCTTACGGTCGGCGCTACTAACTTGAATTTATTGTTATAAACTTTAGTAGTCAGCACGTCATGGGTTTTAATTTCAGTTAAAAAGATTCAGTTGTATATTATGAAAATCGGTTTTTCCGCGTAGTGAAATTTTCACCACTTGTTTATTGATATTTATTTTAAACCTTACAAATGTTACGAATGGACCTACATTTGATTGCAAATTTCAAAGCTTAAAATTTCTGTACAAATCCCACAGTAGATGCAAGCATTACCAGTAGAATTGTCTTAATAATTTGTAGCATACAAACACATTAAATATCGTAAGGGAATTTGAGCTTTCCAATTTTTCCTAGGTTTTATTTTCCCTATAATGAATTGTTTGACACATCATCTAGTTATGATTAGTTACTAGCTAACGAAAAGCAATCGATGCCACAGAAATTATTTCTGCATCATAGAAGGGGATAATGCAATTCAACTCCTGGAGGAGGCTATTTGAAAAAAGTCTTGCAGGAAATCACTGAACTATTAAATAGGAAGTGACTTTTACCATGGAAACTGTTGTAAATGTGTAGCACTGATAGCTTATGCGAAGAGGTCGCTGCAGAAGAATTTCACTATTGTAAAATTCTTAGCTCTGAGGAAATTGCAAGGCGAATTAAATTTCTTCAAATTGCGCGCAGAGTCGAAACCTAATATGTTATACCTTTTAACTGAACTATACATACATGGTATGCTATTGGATCAAGACGAAACTAATTATTTAAGTAAAATAAAAAATTGTGTTTACGACTGTAGTAAAAACCCTTTTGACTAGAAAGTCTTCCTAGAAAAGGGACGCCTTTCATCCGTTGCACTGCTGCTCTTAAATGAGCAGCAGCATCAAGTGTCATTTCTCACTTTTTTTAGAAGTCCTGTGCAAACTTTGTTCTTTCATAGCATCCTTTGTGAGAGCATGTTGTGGTAAGTTAACCAAACCGCACACTTTTTGGTCATGTGTTTCACCGCAACCATTAGTCTTTTTTAATCCGTCGTGGGAAATAGTGCAGTAGTAAGACTTCCCCCACCCCCCCAAACTTGTTTTGTTTTTGTTGCTTAAATTCAACCTCTCTGGCTAACAGAAATCCTTACAACTCGGAAATTAATTTCACAGAAATCTTAATCGTTGAGAAGTTTTAATTTGAGTTGCGATTCTTCAGTTTTAACTGGGGCAGAAATTTAGTCCGAGTCGCATGACATGAGAACAGTATAGTGTTCTCCATTTAGCGTTATCAGGTTGACACTAATAATTCGCACGAGAAATAATTGTTATCAGGTTGTTATAAATAACCAGTTCTAGCCGGCCATAAAACCCTTTACGCAGAGGTTAGCTTCATTAAATTTATCCAAAAGTTCCCTATCTAAAGGACTACTTGGAATTTATGGCGCTTTCTACTTACTATCAGGGTGATATATCTATCCCGAAATGTATTCATGCTGGGGAGCATATATCGGGGTACAAAGAAGAAATTATAAGATTGACCAGCGCCTTAATAATGCCTTAATAAGGAAAACAGGCAAAAAAGAAGTTAAAGCTTCAAAAGAAGGTATTCTCATTACTTTGGTACACGCAACCCCAATGAGCCCATAAGTCTAGGGTACCAAGGGATTTAAAGGCGAACGCCATAGCCACGAAGACAGTTACCCCGACAGGAAAGCCATTGAATATGTGAACGCTAACCGAACAAAAAGCTCTCGACATGCTACTTTAGGCTCCTAACAAATTGTTTTTCATTACATATTACTGAAGTGCGTGCTATTGACTTGCTAGGGAAGGTATCTACAATATAATTAATTTAGGTACGTGAAATAGTGGAGGTTGCCGTGAGCACATATCTCACATTTTCTGAGTTAGTTAAAAGTTTCAGCAGTTAGGGAAGTTTTCAGTGAGTCGTTATCATGCTCAGGCCTGAAATACAGCACACACCACCCTCACATGACGAGAGGTGAAACGTAGAAGATGCGTTCGATAAATAACTTTAGAAGGGTAAATCGATTAAGTACTGGCATGCGAATACTGTAATTAGGATGTCAGTACCTACTATTCATGTCTTCTTCCAATATATGCAAAAGTTTCCAAGTTGATGACTCTACTTAATATTGTCCAAGCAGTCATTAGGTCCGAACTGGTAACGAAGTAATCACGAGTAGTTGATTAAGTTGGTGGGGAGCTTCTGATATAAAAACGTGTACTTAAATACAACTTCTGACACTCTTGCGTCTCCAAATAATTCAGGTAGAGACTGCTGTATCCCCCTAAACGTATGACAAAATGAGTCCACATGTAGTCACATAAGTACCTATTGCCCCAACATTTGGGTGTCCACCGGAAGGAAAAGTATACCTACTAACTAGAACCTCATCACGTTTTGCAGATATCATTTTGAAAGACTTCCAGAATTCAGAAAGTAGTGTAGGGTGACATGTGGCTGGAAAAGTATATATGATACCAGGACCGGCTAGCAAATATAATCCTCCGCCCCCTTGGATGGATATAAAGTCACCAAAAACAGCGGTCACCGGTACGTGATATCATCAAACGGGAAAATCTCTTTTAATGTTGTTGATGCTTCGTTTAGAGGTGAAACCGTAGACCAGGTGGTATATTGCGGTCATTAGAGGAGGCGAGTATCATCAATGCGTGAGAAGGCCACCACATGCTACCATAGTTCCATATAAGATATCTAAAGCGAATTTCGTACATGTTAAAACGTCTCACATGCCCATTTTACGTAACAATCATATTAAGGTAAAGTACCAACTTGATGAAATTCCAGAGCATAAAATGAAAGACCTGTACGCCCTGTGGTCACTCAACTGCTGCTCTTTATGCCTGCCTTCTATGATGGAGTAGAGTAGATGTATAGCCTGAATGGAGCCGGGAACTTAAAATAAAGCCAAAAGCTTGGTAAGTGTTTCAGGGGACGGTGAACTATTCAAACCTCTCTTCTTTTCACAGTGATTCAGTCATCCCTGCACAGAACAGGATTTTTATTTCAAAGTAGAGCCTGCAGTTTTACGACCTCTCAGATTGTGTACACTTGCGTATTTATTCAATAAACTTAAAAGCTGAACGTACACAATTTGACCATTTAACCAGACTGTTTTGTCGTGTCAGCAAGGAAAACCAGTTTACAAATTAAATCATTTGGGGCGAAGGATAAAAGCGAACTCCTTTCGGCTCTGTACAATGTGAATAATTAGATAAATTATTTTCTGAGAAAGTGGTCTAGAAAATGCTACTGAACAAAAGCCGCCCATATACTATGGATTTTCTGAATAAGTCTGGAAGTAGATCGATAAGATCTACCCGTCATACATGGGACGATATCAGCCACGGCTACTGGGAGATTGAGCCGCCAGGAGCCGGATACAGTGATATTCCTATGTAAGATGAGAAAATGCCGAGGCGTCCCAACAGCCGAGGCTGAAAACGTCACATGTATGACGGGCTATGAAGTTTGGGTAATTTTATTCAAAAATTATGTTTTTGTGAAGAAACAAATAATATGCCATGAACAGTAGACAGAAACTAGTTTGCCACAGACCATTGAGTCGCAGATTAACTGTCTGAATGTGGAAAATGCTTCACCAAATGTGGTATTGAAATGGTTTCAAAGCCCTTCACCAGATTAATTAAAAAATTGTCCTTTTCAAAGTATGCAGAGTTATTACGTTGCTCCATTAAATTGGGGAATGCCTTAGGGCTTAGGGTTTAGATACATTGCTCTTCACGGATATATTTTCTTAGTACATGCATATTAAAGGACAATTAACAGACACAGATGGAGGCCGCATATAGATTTAAGAACGATGCTATTGAATCGTCTGTTACTGGCTTTTACAATCATCGCCTCTTACCATTTACATGTAATTCAAAATAATAAAGCGAAGCAATTTACACTCGTTAAATTAAAGTTCAAGTATAGCCGTATCCAAATCTATTGCTCTTAACTTTGTCTATGTGTTGTACATGGAGTACAATTTAAAACATATTAGTAACAAAAAAAGAGGAACTTGCAAAATAGAGTACAATTAAAGTATATAAGGGTATTTATTACCAAACTTTTGTCGATCGGTATAGCAGGGTGAGACAGTGAAGAAATTAAACACTATAGGTTCCTTGTTGTTGTTTCTTGTTTTGCAGGCAACCCATAGTTTTTGAAAAAAAATATCTTCAATACTTTTAACAATTGGAGCCGATGAGAATTCACTCATTACTTGAAATAATGACTTTGACCTGCCACCTACACCAACTGCCACGCCTTTTCTGAGAGATATTCATTCAATGTTTTGCAGTGGCTTTTGAGGAAACTAAACTTATTACGATTTTTGAACTCTTATAATGATCCATCTGACAATATTACTTCTTTGACGTCGGTGTCCTGGGGATTTGGTTCTATTCCTTCCTACAATTTCTTAATGAAGTAGGATACAGCACATTGGTCCCAATTGGAGGTATTAGAACATATCAAATCTGAATTTGCTTTTCCCTTCCAGTAAGAAACAGCAGTAAAGAGAGGCACTAAATTTCGGGATTCATTCATTCACTTCATTTTGGTATTGACAAGAATAGTTCATCGCTAAATTGATGTACAAAATACGCGTTTCAGTGTTTTCCTTGTCTATTAAGTATTCGGAGTGTTGAATACGTTTAATATTGATGCACTTAAAGTAAACCGGAAGTCTCTTAATAAGTTCACCAACAGAAATTTCCTTAACACGTTTACGACGGCGTGTACCACCGATTGCTCATGAGAGATTTCTCTGGGATAGTTACATGGCAAACCCCATATAACATTACATAGCTCTCTTACTAAAAGGGCGCCCATTCCCCATTCCTTGTACGTCACAACATCACCAGGCTCAAAAGATGTGCATAATTTCTCACCCCAAGGACAGTTAGAGCAAACACTCAGCCAGCACATTAAGTTATGTTGTAGTCTCACATAGAGAGTTAGTCCAAAAGCTTTCAGAATTATACTATTTGCATTTTCTGATTCATTTGTTTCTTAATTCTGACTAAAAGCTTCTTTGATTATTATCAAATTTCAAGTTTCTCCGGTACTAAACTTTCTGCATTACCACGCCATTAACATTTTTACCTTACCCTTTACATTACCACGTCATTGATGCTGGTGACTTCTATTATTCATCTACGAAATTAATCATTACCGTGTTCATCAATAAGAATAAAATGCCAATTAAAATTGAATGCTAAAATTGACCCTTACTTTTAAACTTTCTTAACTTCCCTATTTCTTGAATCAATGAAAGAACAATACACCAGAGCGTAATCCATGAATTTCCAATGATTCCCCTGTGTTAAAATTTATTTATGTTGGGAAAGTATGTACATTACTTCATTTATGAAGAAGCGAATACATTTCCTACTGGAATATATCAGTAACTGAGTGTCTAAGAGTGAATAAATTTAAATTTTTTATTTATAAATTTCAATATATTTTTAAGATTTTATATTTATTTCACTAAGGCTAATTTAGCCTTCCTAGATTTCAGACCTCTTGCACATCCCGTATACGTGCCTGGACATCGCGTCACTTATTAGATACAAATATTCAGCGAAAGTTTTGAACCCAAAAATCCTGGGGAACCGGAAGGGTTCGCTATTAAAATTAAAAGCTCAGACCCTCTATGGGAAAACTGTAAAGTGAAGTTAGCTTTGCCAAGACAAAGAGGGATATAAACGTATAAACACTATCCTGATAGTGGCTCAGGAAACCAAATTATCGAGATAGGCATCCTTAGGAAGCCAAATTCAATTGGGTGATCCAAACAGCTCTGAGATACGAAGAAGAGAAATCTCCCGTATCTTTATTGGCATGCCCATCTTTAGATTGTGTTGGGCAAACAATCTAAAGATGGGCACGCCAGTAAAATCACTCTGATTTCTCCCTAAGGTTTTGCAGAAATATATATGTGTGAGGAAATCCTTGACTACGTTGAAAACCACCAACTACTAGCTCGATAGCAGTTAGGGGTTCGCAAATTACATAATTGTGAAATTGCGGTATTGAAGATATCCACTGATATCAGAATGGCGTTAGACTGCGATAAATTCAATGTCTTAGTATTGCTAAAATTTTCTGAGGCTTTTGAATATAACGATCACCGCATTTTTGTTCCGAAACTGTCATCTGTCTTCAACTTCAGTTCTTCGGCAGTATCTTTTATTGAGAACCTTTTGTCCTTTCGCTTTCAGTGAGTGTCAGTTAATGGCTCCGCATCATCTGATTTATCTGTCGGGAAGGAAATCCCTCAGGGGTCCATATTAGGCCTTTTACTTTTTATCAATGATCTGTCCGGTGTCAGATGTGAAAATGCACTTACACGTCGATGACGTTCAACTGTACTTAAATACTCAATGTGACCATGAAGTGCGCAGGTTAAGAGTCTCGGATAATATCCTTTAAGAATTGAGGATCCTAAAGAGTAGTAAAGTGTTGATAGACAGGTAGGAAATTTGTTGCCGATGAAGAGCTCTATACTAGTAAAATAACAACAATAAAATAAATAAATTGTATCCAGACAGCTCAGTAAAACAGCGATTCTATTTTGTATTGCAGACTCATGTCTAAAAAAAGAAATGCCTTTCTGTTTGTACGCTGGAAAACACAATTAATCTTCACTAGCACTACTTCCTTTATGAAAAACACAAAACTCAGATTTTTAATTTCCAAGATAGCAAAGTCTAATTACTCCCGCCGTTTTCAAAGAACCTACAATCGTTCACTTTGCAGCAATCTTAAAAATGATTTAAACGAAAAGTGATGAGCGAGTTGACAGATGACCTACTTCTCCCGTAATTAGTTCCCCAGTGCTTTTCTTCTAAGAACTGAAAAACTTGTTACTTGTATAGAAAACCTATCGGGAAAGCAAGTTTATCCTCTTATTTAAAAACTTGAGAAAAACTTTGCGGAAATATTTCACCGCGAAATGGGCTGCGTTGAAGTTTGTGGCCACTAGCAGATTTTTCCCGTTGGATGCTGCACCACACATAGGCAATTTTACTACGAAAATAATGTAAAACGCCTGAGGTGAGAAAAGGGAAAAGAAAAAAAATCCACGACTAACCATAATTAGCCAATCAATCTCTCAAGACCTTTTCGAAACCTCCTTCACCAATTACACGTAAAAGTTCACCCTTTTTCCTTCTCAGCAGCCCTTCTTTTATATATTTTTCGCATAAATTATGACGCCTTTCTTTACGTAGCGGTTCTTCCACGTAAAATGAAGTGAAGAAAAATTGTTTAAGAGTTTTTAGGCTATGGAAAGTATGATCAAAGGATTTAAGTTATTTGAGCCCAAAGGGAAAATGATTGATGTTCATAATTTTTCAGTTCTTTTGCAAAACTTCGATTTAGATGTGACTGAGGCATAATTATGTCAAGTCAACCCCGTTTTTTATTGTTTGGATTAAGTAACTTAGTGGGATTTTAAAAAGGAGGCAAAGTTCGGCCGGACTTTTTACTTTGTTTGTTGTCAGTTTAGGTAAATTTAGCAAATCATTGATGGATTACTGAGACCCTTTTATCTTGCCGGTCGACCAATGTCATTATTAATTATCCTCAGTATCATACTTTTATGCCCATTTGGATAGTCAACAGGCCTCTAACCACTTCTTTTAAAAAGTTAATTACTTGTGCAGGCTCATTAGAAGATTGCCCATTTTGTTAGCATGCTAGGGGTCCGGATCACTAATAAAAATCTCTCTTTTTCTACCATTGCACGGGTAAAAAGAGGTTCTATTAAAAAAATAGGGTACCGAAACCGGTCCTTGCTTTCACAATATACCATTTTAAGAGCCTCGTACGAACACAGCGTAAAGTATGATAGTATGAACGAGGATGGATTGACAAGAAATTTCGGGCCTGAGCCAGTCCAAGCCGTCCACAAGGTTCAAACTAAAAACTTCAGTTAAAAATTATTTGCACTAAGAAAAGTGGAAGTTTGAACTATTTCCGGACACCTAACATGGGATTGTGGTATACGATACCACCTCAACAATAAAATATTGACGGATATTTCTTTTGAATTCTGTCTACTGGAAGATGGGCCTGGAAGAGCTCCTACGCTATGGAGAGAGGAAATTATCGTTGTGTGCGATGCAAGATCACACAATACAGTGTCAACTGTACTACAAACCCGGAGTACTAAAATTTGTTATTGGAGGGAATCTACGTACTGTAAACGGGTGAACGGAGACAACTGTCGTTGACGTTATATGGACAGAGGGGACAACGTAGAGTACACAACGGTGAAAAAGTATCCTTTAAATGTAAACCCATATGCATATCAACCTGGAAATGAACACAATCTGCCCTTCATCAGCTGGTGATGGTGACAGAAGAGGAACTGAATACAAGAGGCATTGCTTTGGACAAAATGAAAACTCCATTTTAAAAACGTGAAGTTGGTCCGGTTGTGGTGAGGTGGGTGAGCACTATGTTGAGAAACAACACAATCAGAATTCAGGCCATTACGCGGCTGCTAGGAGAGGGGTCCTGCGGGTGGTGTGGTGTTTGTGATGAGGGGCAAATACATAACCACTACGGCTGAAAGTGCTCTCCGAGTGCTGGAAGGCTGGTGTAGGAGGTGGTGTTTCACTATCAATGCGAGCGAGAATAAAACCTTGAGATCTGAGATCCGCATTTCTACGGAAGCCAAATATGGATTCAAAGCTAATCTGGAAACATTTTGTTAAAGAAAAGATCAGGAAAATGAAGGTGGTATTGCATCAATGTAGAAAGTGTGTGGATTAGGGTGGAGTATCTCGCCGAGGTCATACATTGGATATACTCATCTGCTACGGTAGTCCGAAGGCGTAAAGTATGCCAGGAAACTCTTTTGGGACTGCTTTCGCTACATATCTTTGCGAAAAATATGGCAGTGGAGACGACACTCAGGACGCAGAGGTACGGTATATAATACTTATCAGAAGTTATATATGGGTATAGCAGAATCCTGCATAGCGTTAAAGAAATCAAGAAAATCATGATGTCAAAAGAATGGACCTATATATATATTAGGGTGTCCCTTATTTTTCAACTTGATTATTTTTCGACACATACCCTAGTTTATCAGGCAGAAATGCTGACTTGTGTTTGTAAATCGAAAGTTGGAGGATAAGCTGCGGGGAAGGTAAATTCCCATTGTACTGGAAAATTAAGAAGTGGTCAGGTGCACGGATCGGATGGAGATGAATTCATCCCTATGAGTGGAATGTGTACAAAAACTCAATGGGTGTGCTTCAGATAATAAGGTAACACTTTGTTCGGTTCGATTTAATCGAATCGAATGAAAAGGCAATACCATAAGAAAAGAGGGGGCGGATATGGAGTTACAAGGCCTAAAACCATGATCCGTCATTGTTTATGTTTTAACGTACGCTAGGGAAGGACATTTTGTTACCTGGAAAACTTGTTTTAGTTCGCAAATCTACCGGCTACCGCATTAGGTACCCGCAAAGCCTTCAATTATATATCACCCTATATCTCGAAGATCATTAAGTTTGTTCCCCCACCTCTAACACAGTTTTTGTTTACAGGATTGCAAGCAGCCTATAAACACAACAATAAAAACTCACATATGTCAGGTAAATCTTCTGGTATTGTTGTCATGTTTCTCGCAGTTGTTTGACAATATGATTGAGTTACCTGAGATTTTTCAAAATGTGCCTTTTCTGTTTCGTTCAATTTCAATTATTTCCAACTCTATAAGCATGTTTTTTTGTGTGCACATAATGCATCTCCCCTGCAGTACTAAAAGGGAGCTATACTCATACTGGTAACATTACCTAAATTTATTTTGCTAATAATTGTTAGTATATATTTTCGGAGTTTCTGGGATTCTGCTTAAAACGGAAATGGAAGTAAATCTTCTGGGAAATACCTACTTTCTGCACAGAAAAAGGAAATTGAAAGAGCACAAATCGGCATTAATTTATAAGGAGAATGAATTGAAATCTCAGTAAAAGTCTGCCGATGAATATTTAATGCAAGACAATTGTAGAGCAGTGATCCCATTAAACTTTAGTGGAACCGAAAAGTCGTTTAGCATATTAAATTCCTTGCAATCTCTTAATTAGAGCAAGCCAAAGAAGGTTTACTTTGCAGGTGAAATAAATGCTGCGAATTGAAAGATATTTCAGTACACGGATGTATTAGTTTGGATTCGTAGACTTTTACTAAAAAAAAAAAAACAAAAAGGAGCAGTCCACACCACTTTCTGAAGCATCTGTAATCAGCTAATTCAAAAGAGAGATCTCTAAACAAATTCAGATACGTTCACTGTTGTAGTTTTGTAAAAATGGTTTTCTTTACTCGAAATCCCAAAAAGACAGATGAGGAAGGAAATATCCTTTCCAAAGCTTGTACTCCTTTTGTGTAGGGTAAAAGCGACTATGTGAGACTTTGAATGTAGCCCATCCATTTCACTCACTATGAAGTGGGTTCTCTTAATTTCTGTTGGCAAAAGGAACTTTTCACTTTTGTTTTACATAGCACACACCTTTTCAACAAAAAAAAAGAAGAAGAAAAAAAAAGAAAATGAAAGGAATAAAAATCCTATTCAAAAAGTTAGAAAGCGGGTGGGACGTTAACTAGAGAAGGAACGATACCTTGAAACCGATAAAAGGGTTTGAAGATTTTCGAGTACCTTTGTATTTTCGTATAACGTAAAGTAACTTCTTGAAACTTTTTTATTTGACATTGATGGACAAGGATATGAGCACTTGGGGTATTTGGAAAAACTTTCGCTCGTACCAACAGCCTTAAATTTTGGAAGTTTTGCAATTTATTTTCAGTCCATGAGATAAAGTGTGGTGGTAACATGATAATTCAGCTCTAGTCGAAAGTTGTTAGATACGCTCCAATGTTTTAACCTTTTTTCGAAATTATAGACAACTTTACCTCATATGTTGCCAGCATGTATATGGGAAGCGATTTTTGAAGTAAGTGAACTGCATCATAGAGTGAAGATGATGGAGAAGTTTGTGTGGAGTGCAGGCGCCCTTCAATAAAGATTATTTTTTTGCAAAACTTTCTAGTGGAGATAAAAAACTTTTTATAGATCCTTGAATTTAATTCAGAAGCTATGAAATTAATAGTGGACTTTTTCTACATTTAAATGCTTCTGTAATTAAATTTCAATTATAGTCAGCAGCATTCCTTAGCTTACAAAGAACAATCATAAAAGGGCAGCTATCCCTGAATCGAATAATGCACTCCTTTACAAACTATTATATAATTTGATAAAGTAAAGTAAAATATTGAAGCACTGCAATGACCGCTTATTTTAATCACACCAAAAATTTATTTCTCATTTAAATTCTATTCATAACATTCTCAACCTCCGCGCATTTTCGTCACATACAAAAGTCTATATCTGCAAATATAGCATTCTTTTAGTAAAAAGACAACAAACCACGTTCCAAACCTGCCAGAACCAATCGGATATAAGTTCCAGTGAAGTAAATTCTAAAAATTTCTCCAAGCTTCCTGCCTTAACACATTCTTTCCGTTTTAAAAATTCTTGCTACTTCTTGCACATTTCCCAGGGCAACATTGTTTTAAAACTTTTTCTATTGTGTATCCCAGTAAATACAAAATTTTCGAATTAAAGTGAGCTGTTTTCGCTTGAGTTGAGATACGTTGATTAAGGATATATTTTGTGGGAATGTCTAGAATTTTTTTAAAATAAAATACATATGCAGTAATTAGGATAATATATGATAGGATTCTTTTTCATACACCATTGGGGTGTCGTTGCTAAATAATGTGATGCTCAGGGAGAAGTTAAGATTGTTAAGATACGTACACAAGGTTAGATAGTATGTACCATCACCTCATGTAAGGGATAAGTTGCTTAATAGGCTTAATGAGATGAGAACAGATTTCAGGGCTTATGCGGATGACCTCGTCCTATAATTGTTGGATAAGCACAATAGCATAGATTTCAGGTAGAGAGGTATCATGAAAGCCTTTTAAGCCTATCCAAGACTTTATAGAAGAATGCGGAAAATCTCTCCGTGGAGTAGAGACAAACTAAGAAAATTCTAAACGCTAGTTTGTTTCGGAATCACTAAAACTACTCCTCTATCCTACCTTTCTTCTCCATATAAGAAAGCAGCCAGCCAGTGACTAGTGCACTCTAGTATTTAAGTGAAATGGGTCTGCAAAAAATGGTATGAAAAGAATACGTTTGCATATTATTGAAAGATTTAGGAACACGAGCTCCTTATAGCCACACAAATCACATGTATTTGGGAAGAGGTAAAAGTGGTCTTGGTCAATAAGTTTGACATCTTTTCTGGTAAAAACATTGGAACCTGCCTGCGAATGGTTCTCAATACTAATAGATTCTCCTTCGCAGCTTCATTATGCTCATACGAAGCGAAGATCTGTGGATACTGCACCAGATGAGCTGGTCCACGCCATGAAAGAGGGAGTTATTTTCAAGCAATCAACATTAGAAATATAGAAATAAAATAATCAAGATATTGCAGAGGCGTGAAGTGAGGCCATCTTTTAGGGACACGCTTGACAAAGAGAAGATTCATGCGGATTTCGAATGTGAACACAGAGACAACCCCTCAGGGTGGCACTTCATCACCTGTTCTATCTTCTTGGTCAACAATCTTCTGTGTTTGCTAATAAAGAATAGCTACAAAGACGTTTATTATGAAAACGATCTTGTCATTCTTTTGTCCGGATGCTGTAAGAATGAGTTTAGTAGTCCTGTGCAAAGCATTATCCGATTGGTTGTTCATTAGGCAATTGAATTCTTTCTCAGCATTAATCCTCGGAAAAAGAAATTTTGCCTTATTACCACGAAAACAAAAATCCGCTCGGTGGTCCTACCTTCTATTGGTCCAATTCAGTTGGAGGCCTGGAAGGCCTGGCCTCTAGGATGGTCGGAAAGACTCCGAGGACATAAAATACATTTTCCGGGCAGCGAAACATATTAAAAATGCTAGAATATTACTCAATAAAAAATCATAATGTATCTTGGGGATAGATTACGTGTAGTGAGAACCATTCTCCTTGAACACCTAAATATGGGAATGATGGCCTTGCTGAAGGTCACCCAATTTGATAAACGGAAGCCTATGTGAAGGCATACACTGCGCAACACATAATTGTAGGCGGGCTTAAAATTTCCGATAGTGTAAAAAATAAAAGATTCCTTGAAAATGAATGTTTACTATATTGAAGAACTGGGCATTTCTAATTACGGTGTGGAACTTTTAGACCGATCTGATGCATCATATAATTTTTATCAGTCTTTCACTTGAAATGTGCTATAAAACAGTGCAACACAGGATTGTCTTAATTTTTAAAGTTAACGAAAGGATCATAAAGAATTCTTGTTACAAGGATAAAAACAATTGAAATAAAGACAAATCTATATACTCTTTTAATTAATTCAATAATTTGTATTTCCACCGTTTTGGCATATAATTCGAAAATTCTATCTGGTGTGGAGCTATATAAATTTCTTAAAATATCTACAGGCCGTTGTTATTGATGTTTGTAGGTTTTCTAAAGTTGAATACTGTACTTCAGATCCATAAATTTTCCTTGTTAGCTTTTCCCATATATTTTCTATAATATTCAGGTCTAGAGATATGGATGGCCAATCCAAAATTCTTACATTTTCCTGTTCAAACCGTCGTCTAATCACTCCAGCTGTGTGAATATCAGCATGATCGTGTTGGAAAGTCCATGATCTTCCAACCTTTCCATTATGTGTGGTATGGCGTCACTCAATATGGCTTTTTAATCAATGCCTGTTTGTCGTCCATTGTAAATCGGATTTGAACAGGTCAATTGTAAGAAATGGCTCCCCAAATCATTAGACCTCCTTCCCTGCGGTGACGACACGGTAAGAAACGTACTTCTTCCCGTAGATCATGGAAATAGAACGTGTAACCGTCAGGTTCATCTAAGGTGAAGCGTTTCTCGTCTGTGAAGATTACACGTCTCCATTCATCTTTCCATGTCATGTGTGCTCGAGAAAAATTAAGTCTAATTTATTTATGTCTATCGGTCAATGGTGGTTTTTCCTTGAGACGCCGACATTGTAGAATTGGAGAACTCTTCCGTATGCGCTGAACAGTGCTAATATTGGGAGATGTTCCAGCTTCCTCCCTTATTTGTCTAGCCGTTTTTGATTAATGAAGCTATTCTGAGATCTTCGCGCCTATTAGTTGCGTTGTTGTCCTTTTTGTTTCTCCTTTTTACCTTTTTCCATAATTTTCCGAATCTCTAAGAAATCTGTCAACTACTATTGATTCTTCTGGCAATTTCTCTATTTATGTAGAATATCCTTCTTCCTTTAGTACCTTTATTTTGCCAATTTCTTCGAGTGGTAATTTTTTTCTCACAACGACAACAAAAATTTTTTAGAAACGAATGGTTTATCACACAATGATTGCATTGATTGATTGTGCCTACAATCAAGTGTGGTACTGTTTTATAGCACATTCTTCAATATAACAAACATTCATTTCCTAGGAATCTTTTATTTTTTAAAATATCAGAAATTTAATTCTGCCCACAACAGAAAACGAGTTTTGTATTTGGACATAAATTTGTAAAACGAAATCAGCAAGAATACAACAGTGGTGCAAATACAGGTGCGGAATAAGAGTTTTTATTTACTCAAAAATACTTTATTGATTAAAAAATTATGAAAGCATACTACGTCCCTGCTCCAAGTGAACTCAGTGAATATGTCAAAACCGATCCAATTAACTAATGGGGCTGGGAAAAATATTGACGTGTTTGCCTTCTTACAAATACGTTTTATATCATTTAATTTTGTTCCTCCTCAGGAATTCTTCCTTTTGAATATTGCCTCGGTCCTTTCTGGCGAATAAGAGGAAATAAACCAAAGTGCCCATTTTCAGGACAGATTTGGAAATTTTTCAGCTTAAACTTGATTCTAAAGGAAGAAAGGTCACACATCACTTCCTAAATATATTTTGGGAAAGTGTAGATCTGCATTAGAGTGAGTAACGAAATACGAAGTCTCTCAATTATTCAAGTTAAAATTTCGGGGAATTACATGTGTCCATTCAGAACACTCCATTAGGGTTCCGTTCAAAATTTAATGGACTAGTGTGGAACGCAGAAAAGTGTCAAAGGATCACATCTGACATGGGTGAATTCAACATAGAGGAAACAACATGTAAACGGAAATCCATGGGAACACATTCAAACTATTCACGAGAAAACTTTTCTTAAACTGAAAATTCCTGGCACAATCCTTGTCAACCACAGAACAAGATGGATAACCAGAGCATCCACCTTTAATCACTGGGACTACACGGCCTTAGTGTCTAGTTCTAAATGTTTAAATATACAAACAAACCCGGCACCAAGTTTGATGGCTTCGGTTAAACACATAACCCTCATTGGAATATTCAAATGCAATCACGCCATCCACTTAATGGTGTCAGCTCCAGACTAAGTTTTCCTGGAAATTATGTTATTAAGTTATTCAGATGTTTATTCAGGTAAACGACATGTTGAGTTCTCGACAAATAATCCCAGACGACTTTCTGCTTATGGATTCAAGGGTTTTTTATGCTTTGTAATTTCATTTAATCGCGCAGATAGTGTGGAGGACTCTGTTAATTAGGTTATTAGGGATGTTATAGGGCAAATTCGTTGCCGCATTATTTTTCATGATTTTCAGGGTGGAAATGAAAGCAATTAAATGGAAGTTAGTTGTTGCAATTAATTATAAAATCCAATAACAACCAACATTTTATGTCATTGCGTTTGAGACACGTCATTTGTCATGCTTCTGGTTTTAGTGGTTGTAAGTCCAGAATTGTGGTCATATTTCTTCGTAGGAAAGGACAGTTAAAAAGTTTTGGGATTTGGAAGTTTATTGCTTCACTCAAAAAAGTCAACTTCAGAGATTTATCTCTATTTGTGTGACACAATTTAAGATATATACCAGAAGTCAAAATAATTTCAAATTCCCTTTAATGTCCTAAAGTCGACAGGAAAGTATAAAAGAATGAGTACAGAAAATTTAAACCGATAATAAAAGAGCCTGTAAAGTGGATCAGGGCTGTTTTTTGTTTTGATAATCCGTTTCAAAGCAAAAACCAATCAGAGAAAGCAAACTAAGAAAAATGTTTTGGGGACGTCTTCTTTCCCCTGCTGTGGTAAATTCACATCAACTTTTTGCTTTTCAAATTCATTATACACTCTCAACTTATATTGTGACGATCCTGAACCACGAGAAATATTTGTTCTCTTATACAGACCGATCTAGAGACTGTTATGAAGGACACAGTGTCTTGTTATATTTAACTTCCCGAGGAAATTTCGATATTTGAGAGCAATTTCTAATGGGAAAATTTTTTGTAGAAATTGTGTTGAAGTAAAGGTTATCGTCTATCTTTGCACTTGAAAGATAACTTTCCTGAAGAAGTGGAGCTTGTAGACAAAACGATTGTATGTTTTAGTCAGGAAAGCTGAAACGTAATCATTGGGAATTTTACAGGTTTCTTTTATACATAGGTTTCCCTGAGTGAAGGTGTGACTGAAACTAGAAGTTCTAGAAACATAACGAAGTGTATTAATTAATCCTGATCGGAAAGAAGGCAATCTGGTGATGATCTTAATAATATATATCGATACTGGAAAGGCAAAGTGTTATAAGCGACATTTTTACCAAAATCGAGTTTTTAACACGTTCGTAAAAATTACGATAGTGTCTACATTTTGATCAAATATCAAATGAAAATTAGCGATACTTAAAGTTCTATACAAGTTTTAAATATGTCACA
>QYTT01083835.1:18030-29739 GCA_006980735.1 Dasypogon diadema
TTTGTAGAAATTGTGTTGAAGTAAAGGTTATCGTATATCTTTGCACTTGAAAGATAATTTTCCTGAAGAAGTGGAGCTTGTAGACAAAACGATTGTATGTTTTAGTCAGAAAAGCTGAAATGTAATCATTGGGAATTTTACAGGTTTCTTTTATACATAGGTTTCCCTGAGTGAAGGTGTGACTGAAACTAGAAGTTCTAGAAACATAACGAAGTGTATTAATTAATCCTGATCGGAAAGAAGGCAATCTGGTGATGATCTTAATAATATATATATATTTTTTTAATTTATATTGATTCTTTATGGCATTGAGCCCTCTAAAGATGAATTGGACTAGACCTTGGAGGACAGCTAACACCAAATGCGCTGGAAAACCAGAAGGATCTACCTTCAAAATAAATTCTCAGAGCCAATTGAGGTAGGAGGTCACCAAGCTTCGCAAAAGCCGTTGCGCCCATCCTCAAATTGCCAGGCGAAAATGGTCGTAACATCACATACTTCTACTAACGGGGCCCGGATGACGCAAATAATGTTAAAGACGCTTGGTATATGACGAGATGCCTTTTGAGTGCACTTCAATGACCATGAGATCAGGTCGCCCCTGATTCCTTTCTCCTGTTCTCATGCCTACTAAAAGTGAATCGTGGAACATCAACCGGTCTCTGCTAAATGACGAGCTGATCAGCCGGCACAATCGCAGATCGTGCAGATCGTCTGCATCCAACGATCGATGTGCGAACGCTGATTTGGGTACGCTAGACTATGATGCAGCAGGTTAAATGCCAATGTGCGTCTTTACAACAAATGACGTAAATGTGATGTACCACCACGTAATTGAGCACGAATGCACGAATATAACTAGGTTGAGGAGTAGATGCGCTACTTGTATCCATTTGTATCTTTTGACTGTGTAAATGATCAAGACTTAAGACTGCTATCACGAAAAAAATACTCAATATCCATGAAAATTTATGATTTCTTGATCTTACAATTATCCAGTTAATTAAAAGATTCTTAAATATACTACCAAACAATATCTAAAGGAATTCTAAAATATATGTCTTTTTTCTCAATCGTTTGTACTCAGTACTGCTATGTATGCTAGTAAAAAACATGAATGTATAATACTTTTATTAATATGCATGTGTAACCAAAATATTGAAATTAAAACTGAAGTATAAAGCAAAAAAAGCTCTCCCTGAAAATTAAATATTTCTCCAATTACGCATGAAATTTACTAATTGTAACTTAATTCATATTATATGATGGATTGGTGAAACTCAATCAACCACAGTAATTTTCTGGCAGAAATAAAAAAAAATTAAAAATAATTCAATCAAGCGTCAAAAAACCTTCCTAAATTTCCACTTATCATTTCAGAGTTGCGACTGTTGTAATCAATATCAATTAGGGAAAATTTTTCATTCGCAAATCGAATCAATCATGACGAACTGAATGCACAAAATTCAATCAGCGTGATATTCGGCAGAGTTAATTAATCCAGTGAAGGTACTCCATGATGCTTTTACGCGGGGGAAAAAACTTTATTTCAAAGATAAATCCTGAAAAACAAGGATAAACTTTCGTAAATTTACTCATTATCCGATCGATGAAAGTAACGAAGTTAGTCCTAAATGTACGGTGTTTTTGAAAAAGTGAATCAAATTAGGTTGTACTGATTTTGTTAGGTTAAAAGTTGTGTAACAGATATCATGCCATACTACACCGGTACAGAATTATGTATAGAAAATTTTAAATTAATGATACTAGTGCAGAACGGATTCCTGACATATTAGAGAAGCATAAACTTTCTAACAACTAAACTCTATAAAATTTGCGAGGTGCTTTACACGTAAAGTAGGTTACGTAAATATCTTTTCAGAATACGACAAATAAAAGAACAAATAAGTGAAATTTACATATATTGTGTTAGATGAAGAAAGTTATTGACGTCAATCAAGGGTCACAATAAATGCTTCAAAAAAAAGCACACCTATGCAAAATTAATTAATGATGAAATTTACGAGACAGATCGAAATTGCAATTAAAAGTTGCTAAAAGTGCAGATTCATAAAAATTGATTGAAGTCAAAGAAATCAAATAAGACTTGTTTCCTTGATAAAATCTGCGATATTTTGCCAAAAAATGACCGTCGTCTATTGTTTCCGTTCTTTTTTATCTGTTTAATTTATCTATTCGTTCTGGTGTTTAACCTATGCTTGCATAAATACTTAAATATTTTTGAAATCCTTTACTTAGTACTTGGAATATAAGTACTGGTTTCTTTTTACTTGCACTTAGGACTTAACTTTGTACCAAGTACCCAAGGTCCGTATTTAAGTATTTCTGAGCCTAGTCTTTTGAAAATGTAATATACTTAAGTTAGTACTTAAGTACTTTTTTACTTAAGCATTGCCCAGTTATGATCCTCTGCAATTCGTAGTTTATATTATATTATATCTATCTTTGACCCTTACCGCTCGAGAATACCTTGTTATGTCGACGACATGAATCTTTTTCGGAAGATCTTAAATGAGATTGACTTAGACGCCTTTTACAATTGGTGTTCTCTTCCTCCCTTTAAACGTTGAAAATGTTAATGCATGTCGCACTCGCCCAGAAATGAATTCTCGTTTTTCGTTTGCTGTTACTGTTACTGTGTTTGTTACTCTGTGCTGTGTTTCGTAAAGATCTGGTCCAAGGGGTTTGAGGGTCCCTACATTTGCAGACTTCTCTACTATACTTTTGTCAGGCCTATCCTCAAATATGCTAATCCGGTTTGGTCTTCTTTTTATGCTGTTTACATTAACCGTATTGTGGTCGTCCAACGAAGATTTTTTTGATTTGCTCTTTACGATCTCGCATGGAACAATCACTTCTTTTTGCAAATCGGCTTAACTTAATTGCCTTGCAAACTCTTGAAAGTAGACGTGATAACTCATGACATCAACTCTCCGAAATTGTTGGCCTCTCCCAGTATTTCTGTCCTAACACGCTTTTTGAGGGATCATGGCTTCTTGCATTTTTGGTACTATACTATTGTTATTGTTACTTTTGATGTATTTTTTTTATCTTACATTTGCATTAGATTTTGTGCCATTCTTCTAGTTTTTGTGTCTCTGCATATGCGTGCCTTTTGCTTATCTTTTTGTGTCTCTACATGTATGGTTTTGAGCCTATATTGTATCATTTTATATATCTTTTGTATATATAAATTAATAGGGTATACCTAGTGACGCATTTTTGGGGCTTTTATTTTTATAATGTTTATAAAATCAATAACCTAGATGTCCAGGAGGACATGGGCCAAAATGAAAGAGAAACAAGGCAGCAAAATAATCCTTACAGAAGCCTAAAACAATTTGAAAGTGCTGGCATGCTTTGCGTTTGAAGCATTTTAGAAATGAAATCACAATTCCTTTGGACGGCGAAAAGTATTTTACTTTTGGAAACACGTCTTTGGCGGCATAAAATATCTGGGCATTGCCAAATTTGAGCCTTAAATTTTAATGTGGTGTGGAATTTCATGTTTCCTAACCTTTTATTAGCAGTATTCAAGGACAAGGGTTGAACGCAGATCGCTATATTCCAGAATGTCTGCCAAAATCAGCAAGCTTCATCGGGGAAAAACACTTTACAGGTGAATCCTCTTTTTCCGCAACTAGTATCAACTCCAATCCAAAAGACGTAGCTCACGTAATCCACAAGAACTTCATAAATTTATGCAATTCCTGAATGATTTTGGACTGAGTAGCACTTTTTTTGCAATTGCATGCATACGGAAAATAATCATGCGACGAGAGGGCATCGAAGGAGCAGTGAAGTGACTTGTTATAAAAACGGAAAATGAAATATCCGAATTAACTACATTCTTGGAAGAGAGGTTAAGACCCCAGGAACAAGGACATACTACTTAAGAATTCAATATCCAGAAATAAGATTTCATATGAATTTTAAAATTAAGTAACTCGCAAATAAACCAGAAACACAAAATGGCCATTGGTGATTGCATTGTTTATTCACAGGAAAGTACTCACCCATAAGTTTTCAGCTTTTTAACTATAGTCCTTTTCCAGGTATTAGGGTTCGAATAAAGAAGATTTTCGGAAAGTACCCAAATTTATGTCCTGCCTTTTATTTGAAGCTAATGATTTTTTCACGATGCCCAAAGACAGGATCAAGAGGGTCAGGACAACTGAGAGGTTTCATAAGACTCTTATCAGTGACGGAACAAGGGAGATATTTTTATATTCACGGTCAAATGTACTACAACTATGTGTTCGGACACTAATGTAATGTAATTTTATTTTTTAGTTTTCCTTTTAGTTAGCTATAATTTCGAGGAATTTCAACAAATTGCAAAATTTTTAAAGTTTGTAGTACTAAGGTAAAAGAAAATGACTTCGATCTACTATGAAAGAAATATCGGATTCAATACCGCCCAAAAAATGTCAAAATCTCATTAGCACCCTTCCATCGAGTGTACGCAGTTATTAAAAGCAAAAAATCCTAACTTTATTTTTTTGTAGATATTACTTTGTAAATAAATATGTCCGAATTCATAGTTCTAATGTATAGATGTGAACCGATTATTCCTCAAGACAACGCAAGATTCTACACAGTCCAGATCGGAGTACGAAAGCTGAATGACCTGGGCTATGAGATTTTTCCGCTCTTTCCATATTCCCTTACCCTGTTGCCAACAGACTACCATCTTTTTCGGAATTTGGAGCACTACATTAGAACTAAAACTTAAAATTTGTTCTCCTTTAAAAAACAAGATTTCTTGATGAGAAAAGTTTTTACGTTACCATCGCGTTGGAAAAATACCATTGAATTTGGTGTTTTATTTGTTAAAAAAACCATTTTAATTTCTCCCTATAAAATCCAATATTTCAATATGGGCCCTGACGATTACAGAATATACACAGGAGTTTGTAGTTAAAGCAAACGTGCAGTTTGGGTTTTTGGATTAAATGTAATTTTGTGAAGTCAATGTGTACACGAATTATACAGTTGTTGAGGCAAACTCCAGCACGAAACTTTTAAATATTTCTTATATAATCGCATAATATTTCTCGATGCAAAAGCTTAGAATCTAAAAATCGTCCTAAAATTTCACCTGGTACAGATTTAATCTGATCGAAAAATGATAAAAATTATCTTCCATCCGTCTTTCATTTCTTTTTGATTTTTTCCCTTCTGCTCGGATTTTTGTTATTTTTGGTGCTAGTTTTGTACTTGTATATATACTTGAAAAATTGATATATGTATACTTGATAGATTGCCTTTTCGTTAGTCTAAAAATAGTTCATTCAATCAATATTAAAAGGATTTTCGTGTCTTATTTAAACGTTGTCAATTCATATTTCGCTATATATGGAATGAAATATATTGACTTTTGTTTTGGAACAACGAATTTGAAAGAATGTTGTATATGATGTGGAATATTATAGATATAATTGATGGATAAGCAATTTTATAGAAGCATCCAAATTATTTCGGTATTCAATCAAATTTGTTACCATTCTCCAACGATATTATTTTTCCTAGTTCGGTACAAAAATAGTTTTTTAAAAGGTACAACGTTCACGTCATAAATCCACGTATATATATATAGGATCTATTACATTATCACACATATAAATTTCCACATATAAATTTCCATAAAACTTATCCCATGACCTTCTTCAGTTGTTCGTCTGATTTTTTGTATGACCCTTGAAGACTTTGAAGAATGTTTACTGACATTTCCTTCAAGTTCCACTTACCTGGAAAAAAAAATTATTCAGTTAAACTTACAACAGCTTTCGTTTCAAAATTAATTGCTACTCTGAAGGAGTAGTAAAGTTATTAGAAGCACTTTAAATTTCATAAAGTGAAATCTACCATGCAAAGACCCCTTCATCTAAATCGAGAGTGTGAAAACTTTTATGCATTGTAAAAGCGATGAATTTGGTCCTCAATTTAAATAATTAAAATAAGTAAGAAGGTAAGGGACGGGGGATGCTATCGTATGGCGTAACTCAATCAGTCTGCGAACGTATCTACGTGCGTATAGCTCAACCTTCCAACATAATCAGAAAGACGTAAACCCCAACAGTTTCCTTCTGAAAAATAATATATATGTATATAGAGCATGATGCCTGGCAACAAGCGACATTTAATTCACGTAAATGCAATCTGGAGAACGTGATTTTACTTTGATCCCAAGTATTTGGTGTGGTACTATATTGTATGGTATGCAACAATCTGGAGAGGATGCTGTTCGGATGCTACGTTATACAGCATCACCATCATGATGTGTTTGGATGGCGAAACAAAAACAAAGCCAAAAACAAACAGATGCGGGTTGGCAATGAGACTGAAGTTAATGTGCAGTGCATATCGTGTTTCACGCTATACTTGTTACCCTGAGGATAGAGTTTTTTTTTCTCTAAGAACTAAAAGTATTCGCATTTATTTTTGTTGGACAAAATTATCCTCGGACTTTTCCGCTTCCTGAAAATAATTTTAAAAGTTGGATATATGGTTAGTTTTGTCTTTGTTTACTTTGTAGAGTATTAGTCGAAATAAAGAGGAACATTGACAGAGGCTACAACGTAAGGATTTTAAAGTGAAATGTATTTACATTAATATTGCTGATAAGGGCTACACGCTTAGATCGTAGTTAGTTAATGTACAACAAGATATAATGGAAAAGAACAATAAACTAGGTACGACTGGTCTATCCGATCTTGCCATTTGGCCATTTTGTCTTCCTTTTGAAAGTTTAATTGCTATAAGAAAGAAACAAACGAAAACTCAAATTTTTTGCAAACTTTATCAAGTGTTAATTATGCAATTGCACGTTGAATGGAATTGGTCTAGAGTCGAGACGAAAAATAAGTTCACGAACCTTAAGGACCCCGGAACGTGGAGATATGTCGAAATTTTCAATTCGAAAAATCGAACCCATCACAACAACTTCCGAATGGAAAGTTAAAAATATCGTATCCTTTATAAATTTAGGTAGGTCCAGGAAAATATATATGTATATATTCACATTTATTAATGGAGAAAACTTTGATCACCTGGTTTGTAACATTTCGTGATGGAAATTTTAATCTTGAGGATGATCCACGTCCAGGTGCAGTAAAAAAATTTGAAGACGAAGAACTTCACTACTGGATGAAAATCCATGTCAAACTCAAGAAGAGCTTGCAGAACAGTTAGGAATTAATCACCAAATAATATCACTTCGATTGCATGCAATGGGAGGGATGCAGAGGAAAGGAAAATGGGTTCCTCATTAAAAAAACAAAAACCGACATCTGCGAAAGAAAGAATTTTTTGCACAAAATCATTGTAGTGGCATGATAATATTTTCGTATTATATCTTTTAAAATCCGCGCCATCGATACTCGAAAATGGCTTCAATGCATTTTTATTTGAAAACAATATCCGGTGAGAAAACATCTGTTTTCATACCTACTATCTCTGAGTTGAGTCAGTGAGTAGTCGTCTTGCTAGAAGGTAGATGCTGTAGGTCATTAGGTCACGGATTAAAAATAAGTTGTAATTAGTTAGTAGTAAAAATGAATAATTAAAAAGTCTATGTGAATTGAGTTCGTTTTAATATTGGCAAAAAATTTGTGGTAATTTTCCCTGAGAATAATAACCCGACATCATTACAGGTAATGAAAAGTGGATTTTGTACGACAATCCTAAATGCAGAAATGCATGGGTTGATCCAGACCAGCCATCAATATCAGTTGTAATAACGAATATTTATGCCAAAAAAGTGTTACTGTGTGTCTGGTGGGATTGGAAAGGAATTATTTACTACGAGCTTCTGGAACCAGATCAAACTGTTACAGCTGAACGTTGTCATTCCCAACTGATCACATTAAGTGATGCTCTGGAGGAAAGAAGACCGCATTTACGGGCCAGGGAAGGCAGCAAATGATACTGCTGCATGATAATGTTCGTGCACATACAGAAAAACCAACCCAGGAACTCATCTTCTTCTTAGACTGGGAAGTTGTCCAGCATGCGGCGTATTCTCCAGACTTGGCTTCTTTCGATTACCACTTATTCAGATTGATGTCGTTATACTTGAAATATCAGCGGTTCACGAAAGTTGGAGATGTGCGAAAATGGCTCGATTATTATTTTGCTTTAAAACCAGCATGTTTTTATCGCGAAGGCATTTATCATCTACCCGATAAATAGCAAAAGACCATAGATAGTAATGGCGAATATTTTGGTTATTAATCGTTGTAACAAGTATCTTTTCAATAAAGTTGAATTTGACCAAAAAAAGCCGAGTTTCTACTTGCACACCTATTATAAATTATTTTATTCTATTCTATTGAGAAAAATTGAAATAGTATTTTTTTTTATATACTTCAAAAGTTATTTATTCATACATATTAGTGATAATTATTTACAATCCTAATATGTATCTGAATTCTAGACAATGTCCCTGATAAATGCTGCATCATTTTTATATCTTGCAGCATGCTGTTGCTGATTTGTATGGAAAATGTTATGAAATGCTGCAGAAATTTAAACTCTGGTCAAAATCATCATCAAAATGATATCTGGACATATGGTTGACAATAATGCTTTCCCTATTAGGATAGCAAGTTTCTTTTACACATTTAATGCTATTGTAGAGCAGATAGATAACAGCGTTTAGATACACTTGTACTGATCGACTACATTTCTTCCACTAGTAGCAAGTCCCTTAAATATATATGTTGTTATTAGAGTGGATGAATTAATTATTTTTAATAAAAATGAAGCCAACATATTACCAAAATTCATTAAATGCATTAAAATATTACAAACCTTTAGAAAATACCTACACCAAATTATTCTAATGAACAATAGCAACGTATAGAATGAAATTCACAGCAAAGCCCACAAACAGGTAATGAACCAGGTAAACAAATGAATGGTCGTCTCCACTATGGTTTATATTGGTTTTAGAGGAAAATTCCCAACCGGAGGCACTACATAATGATAGGTAGGTAGCCACTGGCTAGCTGAGCCCGTAATTAAACCGAAATTTTAGAATTTTGGTAATATTCAATTTTGCATTTTTTATTTCCTAGAATTGCTATTTGGCCTACTGTGGCCACACTGTATCCAAATCCAACCTCGCCTCATTGTGATTTGATTCCAAAAGGGTTCTGAGTAGTGAATGCAGTTCGGATTAATGTCTTTGTCGTTCTCCGTAGAGGTGTTATTTTCGTCGTTAGTTAGGAGAAGATTGGGACCCTTCGTACAGTTTTTGGAAATAAAATATTTGCGCTCTGGTCACAGCTTATATGTTCAGTTACTTTAAAAATTCTGAGTTATCTCCTAACCTAAATTTAATAAATGATTGACAAGTTCTTTCTTTGAATATTGCCGCCCACCTATAGAAAAAAGAAACATCTGTGTTGTTTATGATTTAAGGAACCAGATCTCTGTATCCCGCCAGTCTTCTCTGCTTCAGCCTCTCCTAATACGCATCAATGCGCAAACGAAAATCCCAGGGCTATCGTAGAATTTACGCACTAAGGTTCTTTTCAAATAGTATTTCGTGTAGAATCATTTACCTAAACACGCCCATGGCACCATATAAAGAACACGTCAGTTTTTACAGAATTCTACATTTGCTCACAAAATAAATGGTGTACGCAACTTTAAATTTATACGCAGTCCACTTCACGCTGATCAGTACTAGGGATATTAAAATGCAAAATATGGCTCTACCTTTTTCTGCTTTATGGTTTTTTACAGCTTTTTCATAAAAGGCAGGACTTTTCATGCTTCTATGGAATAATGAAAACAGAATGAAGTTATGGCTTCGATACGAAGTTGAAAGCAAAGCGCCTTTCTGCCTTTTTCCCTTAAATAAACGAACGAAGAAAAGAAAGGAAAAAAGTAGACGAGGTTGGGGTACGCGGATAATGTTACTGGATTAATAAACGACGCCTGCTCGTGGACACAACGCAGTCTATGCTAATATATGAAAACTGAGGGGGGAGGGGTAAGGAGCAGGTCAAGAAGTAGAAAATGTTCCACACGATGACTATATGGCAAGAGACGTGGGAAACAGTGGGATGATATGGGACGATGGACTGCTAGATTGCTGCCACGCATTAAACGATGGTTCGGCAAGAAACACGTCGAAGTGAACTACGATTTCACGCATTTTCTAAGTGCATACGGGTGCTTCTGGCACTACCTCCATAAGGTTGATAGGGCAGACTCACCGTTTTGTGGAGATGGTAAGGATGACGGCGAATATACGCTGTTTGTATGCAGCTGGTATGCGGATGGGAGAGTAACTGTGGAGTCGGAGCTGGGACGGTTATCACCGGATTCCCTCCACACGAAGAGTCAGAATACCACAAGAAGCATTCCAGTGGGCAACTAATTAAGGGGTTCAGCCAGAAGTAATGTAGAAAAAACTGCTCCGGGTTGGTGTCCGAAGGGAGGTGTTTTAGCCGGTAGTCCAGCCGGGCTTAGCTGGATTTCCCCCTCCCAAATAGGTCTATACATATTAACAGCTTAATGAAATGCTAAAATATAATGTTGATTATATGATTTAAATTAATGATATTATTCCCACACAAAAGGCGAAAACTCTCAAACACTCAGTTAAAAGCTCACTGCGCACATTCCATTGTAAACATAAACTTTGGAGTAATGCAAAGGCAGCTAAGACCGCACGACTTGGCTATATTTAGTGATGATGATGATCGTTATTTTTTGGGCATTTTTGTTTTTCTTGGTGTTATTCTTCTCCATTTCTCTTCATCCCATTCTATAGGGTACTAATGGCTTTGCTCTGTTCTTATTGGAAATACAGGTAGGTACATTATAACACATTTTTAATAGAATCAAATTCTCTTAAGCAAGTGATAGTGCTCGTTTAGACTTTTGATTTTTGAAATGAAAATTTCATTCCTTTTTTCCAATATTTAATATGGATGGGAATTCTATTAAAACAGTTTTATAGACCACCAGCCCTCATCAGAAAAATGCCTCCAATCCAAAGTTTCTAACTGAACTCTAACGTGTACAAATTTCCATTCGAAGTTCAAAACTGTCCGAAATCATCCCGTTTTACGGCGTTCCAGCTTTTTGTTATATATTCAGTAATGGCTTGTCCATATTCATTTATGTATTGGTCCTACCATTATGGTAGGTAAAGAATTTTTCTGGGTCCTTATAATGTTAAACTGTTATATAAAATTGTTTTAGGAATTTATAAAAACTGATCTTAAAAACCCAAAACATGTGGACTTAAAATTAAACCTTCTAGATCATACCAAATGTAGGGTTAAATTAATATTAAAAATTTTTTCATTCCTTTCGTGATTATTTTGGAATCGAAACTCATAATCGAAGGACTACTGCTCTGCAAATCATACTTAAAATTCAGCAAAGAGCATCATTGATTCTAATTTATTCACAGTGATAATAATTCGTCTGATATAAATGTTGCGATGGTATGATTTTATATGTAACTCAGAATATCCAACAAACTATATCTATGTGTATGTATTTGCTATGAGGATTTGGTAAATTTAGACAATTTTCATTTTCCTCTCTCTTGACATCATTTTCATCGTAAAGGCACGTGTGTAAGTTATACCAATATTTCGTTTCCTTCCTCTGACATGTCTTATGGCGCGGATCATGAGCACAAATCCTCACAATTCATTT
>QYTT01083836.1:6840-36644 GCA_006980735.1 Dasypogon diadema
CAACTAGCCATCCCCTAGACCTGGGTTAGTTACACAGTAACTGGTGAATCCAAAAATCACAACATGGCGAGTTGTGACGAAAAAGTTGATCATATTAAGTGATATAACCCAGCGGACACAAGAACTAAAGCTGGGGTCTCGTCGCCGTATGATGATCTTAAGTTCGTCGCCGTTTTGTAGCGTTACACAACATACACTTAGAAGAGCTAATGAAAGAGCTAATATTTCTAATTCTGCAATTCACAGTTAAGGAAACTCCTACTCTATGTATACACCTACAAATACGGAACATAAGAAATCATATAAAGTATATTCTATTTGATAATTACTGATATTTTGTTTCATAAACATAATTTGTAAGTTCTAATTTTAAATTTCGCATTATAATTTTTTATTATTGGGCTAATTAAAGAATTGCATATAATTGTGTAACTATGGAGGAAAATGTTGTTAAGTTTTACTTTAGACCGAAATACAATTATTTGAATTAAAAAACGGGTTTTAATTTTTTTAACTGTGTTCCATATTATTAAAAAATTTAAAAACAATATATGTTGTTCCTTACTATTGGGGCAAGTTATGGAAAAAAATTGAGACAATACGATACTATCGTCAATAAAAAAGTGACACTAGAAAATTTATTTATTTTTTTATAATTTGAATTTCCCACAAAAAAAATCTATAAATATTTTTTACCGAGAAAAACTTTGTATATTTAACAAAATTTTTAAAACCTTTGTTAATTTAAAATAAAATAAAAACGAAGCGTCACGTTTTTCCCAATTACTCGCACAGAGGTTGTCCTAGGGGCCTGAAAATTTCAGAGAAAGAATGTCTCACTGAGAGAAAAGGTATGACCTATGTACAATTTACTTGGCTCTGGGGGCACTTTATACATCCTCATCCTGCTATGCCCTTTGATACCGTCTTTGAGACTATGTGAAATATAAAATTTACATCAAAAATCCACAAACGGTTCATTCAATTATCCATGATATTCTATAAAATTTTCGGTATTATTTTTCTAATTTATCGTATATGGAACATTTTGGATTTATGTTTGCTTACTATAAAACGTCAACTCAACGTCGTTGAGCAGTAACTACGATTTCACTGTAATACTACGTCGAGAGTTTGAACATGGTATAACAATATTAAATATCATAGCGTTTTCGTTGCATGACTGGTGACGATTGAATTGATTGATTTATTGGAAAAAAGGATATTTTCAGTGTGGCTCTATGCGAGACCAAATATTAAATATAACCTAAAGCAGGTAAAAAAGAACTAGAAAACAATGAAATCTGCCCTATGTTTTATACACCAAACCTTTTCTAACGGCTTTTCAGTAAACCTCTTGCCTTTTACAAACTGTCATGTCGGTTCTTCTATAAAAGCCAAATAATTGTCCTTTTATAAAAAAGACTGGGAGGAATAATCAAGGCAGATATTTGTCTTTTGCAGAAGATTGAAAGAAATAAGCAAACTGTATCATCGCGGTTTTTCTATAAAAAACATACATGTGTCCTTTTACAGAAGATTGAAGGAAATAGACAAAATTTTTTACGTGTTTTTTTTTTTTTTTGAAAAAACACATATATGCTTTTTACAGAAAACCCGAGAGAAAATATTTTTATATATATAATATATTTCTGTTCAAGACACAGTTTTTTAAAAACCATTACGGCGTAACTTCTTGTTTTTAAAAACATTTTATCATCCAGATCAGTTTTGTTTCTTGGGGTTCATTCCCGAATTTCAGGTTTTATACCATTATGAAAAATGACACCTTCTCTTTCTGTATAAGATAAAAATAAAAATAAATGGAAAGTCACATTATTGACCAGCGAGTTAACATTAAATTCCTCGATGGAGCCCATTTGAAATCCGCGAATCCTAAGTAGCTCGATATTGGTACAATGCTTATGAAAAGACCGAATTTTTTGAATGGATCAACCGGTTCACCGATTGACTGTCGTACCGATCACAGTTGACCGGCATTTAAAAAGCTCTCTCACAAATGCCTTCTTTCACGGAATTCTCTCAGGAAAACTTTTATGCTAACGTGTTAAAGATTACGATCGAGTAGTAGAGGAGAATAAAAAAGTTTCAATCAATAAAATTGCTGAAGGAATTGGCATTTCACACGGGTCAGCTCAATCAACTCTAACTGACCATTTAGAATTATTGAAGTTCACAAGCTTCAAAGAGTGGATGTTTCGATAGCTATTTTGAACAAGACCTGAACAGATTCTGGAAATTTTCATCGTCAAATCGTAATCGGGGATTAGACCTGAATTTATTAGCATAACACCGAAAACAAAATGCAGTCCAAGGAATAGCTACCACGAGGATCTTCGAGACCCAAAATATTCAAAATGTCCACAAAGTTATGGCTACCGTTTTCTGTGATAGTGAGGTGGAGATCCTGGTTGACGTTTTGAAAGGAATGCGGAATTGATAAAAAAGAAGGTGTAGGGAAACTTCTTCCATAATGCCAATGCTCCTGCACATTCCACTCGAGGGACAAGCGAAATTTTAAGAGATTTCCGATAAGAAATTTTGTGTCACCCCCTTATAGCCTAGAATTGACCCTGTCTGATATATTTTTATTTCCAAAATTAAGAACATGCCATTATTAGAAATTATATTCTATCAGCCTAAATATTTTTCGACAATATTGTGACAGTTCAATCCTCAAATAATTTAAACAAAGAAAATTGTATTACCAATTTCTCTTTCAAAGCCATTAGTACATTTTTTTAATTGTATGAAGAAATAAACTAAAAATTAGAATACAAAACAGATCAGACCCTTATATACTTTAAACTTTTGACTACTTAAGCCGCGTTTGTGTGGAATGGTATCGATTGAACATAGCTAGAAAAATATAGTCGAATCAATTGAACCTAAAATCGAACATCGCATAAATGCAGCTTCCAAATAAATAAAAAAATTGTTTTTTAAGTAAATATACATTAAATTTCGTTTTCTAAAATCTCCCTACATAATAAACAAACCGTTTGTTTGTTGATTTTTTACAGCAATCTGAGATATGCAAATATACTTACAGACGAATTTTATTCACTGCGCGTTTATAACAACTGTGAGTCGATGACCTGAAAAGGGACCGGTTTTGGTGTATAGTTGACATGTATGCATAATTAGATATCAGCAGACTCAACACAATATTTATAATGCAATATTGTAGAAAACGTATTACCGGTAAACAGAAGCGCAATCGACACCATTTAGAACCGTGTTCGCATGCAAATCTTTCTCATAACAAAAAATTTCTTTTAGTTTTCAATCCTAATATCAGACAAGTTAGTAAATCAAAAAGTATTTAACTTTTATATAAGGAAAGATGCAAAATTAATTTATAATTAGTTTGGCCTTTATTGCTGCAATTACCATTATGAATATCTTTACAATATTTCCACTGTTTTTCGTATGGATACAAAATTTGGTTTTTTTCCGTTTTGTACACTTTTTAAATTGTCTTATGTATTTTGTGAACGCTTATTTTCACTTGTCTCTGCTCAGATTCAATCATCTAATTCGTCTTTTGGATGCTGAAATATGTATATCACTTCAGTTTACTATACTCCTACTATTTAAGAAAATGAAACCATTCACGATTCAGCAATGCATAAAAATAGTAAAAAATTACTGCAGCAAATATGGTGAAAATTTCGTGGAGCAGTTGGGAAATTCGTGATATTTTTCATCATTATGAAACTCCTTTTGCCGAAAAAACAATTGTGAACCTAATCACTAGGTTTGAGCGAGTCAGATTCCGGTAAAGGTTTTTGAGACTCTTTGCAACGCTAAACTGATAAGTGAGCATTTCAAAATCTCCTAACATAAACATCTTGGGGGATCAGGTATCCAACAATTTCAGTTGGACGGATCACATCTTTAGTATTGCAAAGAATACGATGATAGATAGTAATGGCGAAATATTCGCCATTACTATCTATCTATGGTCTTTTGGCATTTATCGGGCAAATGATTAATGCCTTCGCGATAGGAACTTGGTGGCTTCGAAGCAAAATAGTAATCCAGCCATTTTCGCACATCTTCAACTTTCGTGAACCGCTGGTCTTTCAAATATGACGACATCGATCTGAATAAGTGGTAATCAGAAGCAGCCAAGTCTGGAGAATAGGCTGCATGCTGAACAATTTCCCAGCCTAAGGAGAATATGAGTTCCTGGGTTGTTTTTGCTGTATGTGGGCGATCGTTGTCATGCAGCAATATCACTTTCCGCCTTCCTTGACCCGTAAGTGATTTTCCTTCCTCTACAGCATCACTTAATGTGATCAACTGGACCTGGTAACGTTCAGCTGTAAAAGTTTGACCTGGTTCCAGAAGCTCGCAGTAAATGAATCCTTTCCAATCCCACCAGACACACAGTAAATTTCTTTGCATGAATATTCGTTTTTACAACTGATGTTGATGGCTGGCCTGGATCAACCCATGCTTTTCTGTGTTTAGGATTGCCGTACAAAGTCCACTTTTCATCACCCGTAATGATTTTGTACAAAAAATTCTTTCAAAATGCAAATATCAACTCTTTGGTTTTTGTTTTCTTCCATGAGTTCATGAGGAACCCATTTCCCTTCTATCTGTATCTTTCCCATTGCATGCAATCGAAGTGATATTGCTTGGTGAGTAACTCTTAACTGTTCTGTAAGCTCTTCTTGAGTTTGACACAGGGTTTTCATCCAGTCAAGTTCTTCGTCTTCAAATTTTTATACCGCACCTGGACGTGTATCGTCCTCAAGTCTGAAATTTGTATCACGGAATCTTGCAAACCACTTTTTTACTGTTCAGAATATTCACTCAAAGTCGAATTAATTAATTCCATAGCTTGAGGGGCATTTTTTTTTTCTTTTCATTTGAAAACAGAATAGAATGCAATGGCGTAAATATTGCTAATCGACATCCATCTCTCATAAAATTGATACACACGGAATGACTGAAACTTACGTCATAAAAGCAGCAGTTACTGAGCTACGTATATCCAAAATGATGCGTTCAAGTATGTTTTTTAATGCAGCCAACTTCAGAGCCGAGTTTCTGCTGGCACACTTATTACTGAGATACCACGAAATATAAACTGGCAGGGTTGTTAAAATTATTAGAAAGTAGAGATTACTAGCGGCCAATGAGGGGATATTTCATGATTGCTTTTTCGAGAAATCCTATGTCCGTTGTATTTTCCAAAATGTAGGCAATTTTGGAATATTTACGTCCCTTGTGGTTAGAAATGGATGGCTAAAATGAAAATGAAATATGTATATTCAAATTAAAAATGCGTTTCATTTGTACTATATACATTTTTTTAATTCGTTTCGTCTAGGGCTTTATTTTGATAGTCACTTCGATATCAGTAAAGATGTAACACCTCGATTGGCGCTTAGACTTGTTAATCCTAATAGTACCTACATAATGAAATGTTTTACATTGTATAGTCTCATTTAAATTGCACTTATTCATTGTATTTGGTTATTTACGATATTGTACTCGGTCTTTAGTTCTTGAATTCAGTTTCACTACCCCCTTGTTTTACGTTAATTCTCTCAATATCTTTCTCCAAGGTTATTTACCTATATTTTAACTTTTCTAACATGTATAATATTTTTCAGTACTTGAGTGTTCTATAGACCATTTTTTGCGTTTTGGAGTAAATAATTGTTTTTTACTAAATCGAGGGTCCTCTTTTCATTTCTGCTGATTTGTTCTATCTCTCATTGTTTTGTTTTTAAGATATCTAGGTGTAGCTTTGTTCAATATCCCAGTTTTGTTCCTTTCTCTTCGTGATTATCTTTTCTTTCTTAAAATATTGATTTTAAATGTTTTACAAAGACCAAATTTGTATGAAAAGTTGGAAAAAGAAAATGTCATGCTTATTTGTTCTATATTCCTAAGAACTTGCGCTACGTTCTATATCTCCTTAACAAAAATTCAGTTGATATGCTTAATAGTTATTCGTATGCAGATAATGCAACTTGAACACTAATTGGACATTTTCTTGTACGCATTTTTGTAACAACCGCAAAGAAATGACAGACTCACCAAAGCCTAATTTATCTCTAGCCCTCCTTGAGTAAGTATTCCTTAATTTTCGCAATTGTACACCACACAATACTCTTATTTCTGGACAAAAGTTGGATTTCAGGATCTTCATTGGTATCCAAAATTTCTACATTATCTGCAAACTCACAATACATTTCTTCTTCAACATCCCTCCGCAGTATAACACCTTCACATCGAACTCTACATTTCATTCCTCGGAATCAAATACATCACCTTCTAGGATAAGCAGTGTTTGATTTTAACTTAACTTTTTTTGGTTACTCATTTTAAAATTTAAAAAATTCACTCCCTCTTTTACCTACTGCCTGCCTACACGTTATGAGAACTATTCTTCAATTGACTGGTTGCAGAAAATATTTGAGTACATTTTCAATAAATTTATACTCATTCCCATAGGAATGCCACAGGGCATAATGGAGTCACACTTCTTTAATCGCAATTATAATGGATTTCCCTTTAAATTTTTAAAAAAAGTTATCAGTTCTCTAAAGGTCAATAAACGAAGCACCAAAAGTAATAAAAAAGTTTAGAAAATATGCGCATGCTTTGAAATAAATTACAATTGAAAAACGACTTTACGTGCGGAAATTCAAAACCCTTCACATTTGAACACGAAACATCCCTTTCAGGTTAAGTATTCCAACTGAAGCAAAATAAAACAAAGTCTCCCGGTGATTGAAAAATATAATAAAAGAGTTAGTCGAATTATTACGTCCGTATCCCAGGAAAAATCGTTCTTTTTTATGATGCTATATGGCATTACTGGGAAAGAAAGGGTTAATGGCCCACTATATATTCCCCACGATTTCTAATATGTAATTAAAGCCGCATTAAAACCTAACTGCCTGACTAATTAACCAATACCCAAACACTACACAGAGCATTCACAAAATAGAAAAAAAAGATTCCCATATGACAGAAGTTCTGCTTTTACGTAAAAGAAAAGTTATTTCCCTAATAGCAGCACATTTGTTTATTTTCTCAACATTCCTGAATATCCAGCCAGTAACACTTCAATCGATAATCAACCAAGTCAAAATAAATTGGAATCTGCATCGTATTGTAGATAAGGATGAGCTCCGCAATCAAATGAAATAATCAATAGAGATAACAAAATGATTTTAAGCTACTAATTAATTAAAAATCTGAAAAGATTGCGGAAAAGTGATGATGACAAAATTATTTTGCATCTCTCTTCAAAGAGTGTATTGAATGTATTGTCGAATAATTGCAGGTAGACTACATTTATCATCTTTCTTTTCATCGGGTTACAAAAAAAGACAGAGCAATGGGAAAAATTTTAATAACTTAGTCGGCTAAATTCACTAAAGTAATTCCATTTAACTTATCTGCAAGATACATGCTAAATCCTGCAGTGAAAAAAAGCTTAGTTAAAACAATAAGAACATTTAAAAATACTTCTACTAAGCTCTATTAAGCTTAAATAAATAAATAAAATATAAAACAAAGCGAGTGATGCAATAGGCATGCATAAAGTACATTTTTTAAATAACAAAAACATTAACAAAATTTTATTTTATTTATTAATAATTAAAAGTCTTAATACTTAAAGTAACACGCTAAAAAAAACGTTGGAATGCACGTTGCAAATAAAAGATAAATACAAGCTAAAAAATTCACAGCATATTTGGCCTTAAGTGTAAATTTAACAGAAATTTTATAATAATTTAAAATGACAATTTTACCTTAAGCGAAATACTATTCATTTTTCAGAAAAAAATATATATATATTATTTACAACAAAACTTCTGTGTGAATTTCTTCCCTTTCCTCTACTTCAAAAACAACAATTTTATTTTTTATTTTTACTAAAATAACAAAAGTGAAGGTTTTTATAGATGACATGATTGCACTGATTGATCCGAAATATGAAAATTCCTCTTATCACACATTGTTAACGTACTACAAAAATTGTAAACACCCAATGAAATAAATATGTCGATAAAAATGATGTTCTTAAAATTAAATATCATTCTAATATTATACACTAGCTACCTTGGTAAATACTTACATCGAATCATGTGTTTTGTAAGAGCATGTGCAAGTTATAACATGGAACAACACTTGATGGTGTAAACACAAAAACACAACATTTACAAAATGTTACATGAAAAACAAAAAATCAACTTTTAATTAAGTACTGATGAAAGAGGAGCAATAAACACAGATTCTAGGATTCTACTTGAATATTTTTCTAAGTTTTCCAATTTCCTTTTTTTATTACTCAAATAAGAAAATATATTATTTATTATATTTATGATACAGGCGTTTCGTTTTAACGCTCTTAGCATAAAAATCGGAAGGGCAATGGGCACAGGAATTCTGACGAGTTCATTTCCAGAGACTTGGAATTAACTTGCAGTTTCTCTAGCATAAACAAAATAGTGAAAGTATGTTCTATTAACAGGAAAATAGTTCTACTGCACTAGAAATTATTTCAATACTAAGAGAATCAAAAAATAAATGTAGTTGTTAAAGAAAAGCTCTAACCTATCACAGAACGTGACAGGAATATGTAAAAATTACATCATGAAAGCGTATAGACAAGAGTTTAATGCTACTATTTGATAAGCAAGCATTAATTGCAGCACTGCACAATTTCATACTGAAGAAAAAACATAATTCTGGATTATGGTTCCGGTTCTTAGTTCCATCGCTAATTACCTAAATATGACTGAATACAGATTATGCATGTTAAAAGTATATTTCTCCATAACAGCTGGAAGTACACGAAAGAGTAGGTTATATAAAATTCAATAAACATTTTCTGGTAAGACGTGGTACAATAAAGGTTTTTAACAAGAGAAGAGATGGTAAGCTATTCAAGAAGTTTACTACTACTTATCACATAAGGTTCAGTGTCGACTTGGCAGGATTATATTAAGGTTTTAATTGCCTCAACTACCTTATCTCCACCGAAATTGCTATCTCCTATGACCTATCTTCGCCACTCAGTAATTTTTAGAACCCCAAGGTTCAACTCCATTCCGTTCAGCCATCACAGCTAAAACCTGTTCCAAAGATATAATCGAATCATCTCAACCTGATAGATTTTTTAATCAAGTTTAATCTTGGGCACTAAAGTGTTCACATCTTCTCACTTAAAAAATACAATTGCACGTTATCAGCCAGTACCAGTCCACTGGACCAGCAACACAGAAGCATCCAGTGAAATGTTTTTATACCCGTGGTGTAAAATATATAAGCTTAAGCGAACATCTAAAATGTCTAAAAATATTGAAATAAATAAATAAATAAACTGCGTAACCATTCATGGGGAATTAAAAGCCGTCCGTCTGTTCGTCTGCCTATCTACACGATACTCAAGAACACTTTAAACTACAGACTTGAAATTTGGTATACAGATATGTATACCTAATTAAAACTGAAAGATCAGTTTCGACAAATCACAATATATTTACAATTTTATGACCCAATTCATTAGGCGGTGAAAATGTAAGTCAAATTTTATAGAAAAGTAAGGGCAGAACTGTGACCCATAAAAAATGCAAGCGCAAAGAGTCAACCAAAGAGTCCAAAATCCCCAGGTTTAGAATCTCTACGATAAAACCTCTAGATAATAATTTCCAAAATCAAAAACTCCAAATCAGAATCTCCTAAATTAACATGGGAACATTATTTCGTATATTATTAATTCAAACAAAAGTAAACACAAATAATCAAAGTCGTAACTTCCATTGCTCAGCTCAGAAAGTGTTGTATTCTTATCCTAAAGTCTCGATCACACAAATGCAAAATATAGAATTTTTGGAAAATGTTTGCAAAAGTCATAGTTCCTTACTTTTTCAGTTGAAAATGCAATCAGCTTTATCATTTTACATTTTTCCGTTCCGACGAAAAACATGATACGAGTGAATACAAATTTAAAAATATTTGGGCTCAATGGTCGCAACGAATCAATTTTTCTAGGTGAATGCATATACTGCTTGTACCGCATGAAAACCGACGAAGAAAACTCTTATATATAATGTTGTGAAAAAACAGTCATTCTACTCAGGATGGAACCACTATAACTTATAATTTATCCAGTTTGCGCTTCTTGGTGGAGTTACTGTAGCATTAATCATTACAGGGTAGTTCAATTTGTTGGAACAACTAATTTTGAATGCTACTTTTTGTAACAGAACAAATTAAATTAAGCACCCAGACTTATATACTGAAATCAAAAGCAGATCTCTTTACAATGATAGGACTAGAAAACTTATACGTGGATGAAAAATTGTTTTAGCTGTATAGAAAATTATGTAATTCACAAATTAGCAAGCAAGTTTTTTTTAAGAGATATAAGATTTATTTGAAAAACTAAAATTGCTTTTTCATCAAAAGCTCTTCAAATCAAAATTAAAACTACTCCACGAAGTCATTGTAAATTAATTACGTCTCTTCATTTTTGAATTTTTTATAAAAGAAAAAAATATTAGAAAAGATTACTTTTCTTTTATTCTTGTAGGAGCATAGACATTGAAAGCCGGGCAACCCACAAACACTGAGGTATTCAGAAGGGTCTACTCCTAAAAAATAAATTCAGAGAATTCCTCGTTTGGGCAAAGCTAGCTTGGCCTGATGGTCTAAATTTGCATCTTTTAATGTACCACGCCTTATTTAAAAAGAAATATTGCATTAATATTTTCTAATCAAATGTTTTGTGTAAAATTCTTGATCCTAAAATTACGCAGTCGAAGTTATAAAGTATTTTTTCTAAAATTTTTCAATAGGTAAAGGCTACCAGGCAATACGATGGCTAAAGAATACAAAAACTTTATTTCCCAATAATCTGATCTTGTGTGATTTGAAATAAAAAAAAATGGTTTAGAGCAATAAATCCATAAATCTAAATCCAGCTAAAAGAACTGCCAATATTTTAATGAAAGGAACCATTTCCTGCATTTTCCTTATTTATGAGGTACGGGGGTGTAGTTGCCAAAAAGTAAGTGAACAGTTTCCTGAAATTTCCTGAAAAGGAAAAAGAAAGGTGCCGAAAATCCAATTTGAAAACGTACACCCACCACACTGTGACATTAGATGACAATAAGGAAACAGCAGGAAGGCAAAACGCTACTGCAAAATTCTGAAATTCCCTTCGTCAGCACAACTCAGCTGTTAAAGTGAGTAAGAAAACGATTTGCTTCAGTTTCCTGCTCAGGAATTATAATTACTGCAAATACAGAAAAAGGCCTAATCGGACAAAAAAAAATTGAAAAACATGCAAGGCTAAAAAGCTAAAACACAAAATCAAGAGAAATAAAGGAGCGTTATAACAAAGTTCTGCATCAAATTAACAAGAAGAGCAAGATAGTTTCATATGCACATTTCTATGGTATACAAGAGCAACAAAGAGAGATCTAGTTCTTAGTCGTGTTTTGGAGAAAGATATTCAAATCTTACTCAAAATCAGACATTAGATCTTGAAGCATGTAAATTTTTTTGGTTTGAATTGCTACAATCTCTAAAACACAATGCAAAAAAGTATGATATATGAAACTGTATTTCTGGTATATAAAAATACTTAATTTTTTTCATTAAAAAAATATAGGAAAACTTAGAAATAATATTTATTTCCTGCACCGAGAAGAAAAATATTTAGAAGAGGACCGAGCTCGTGCAATTTCACTTCAATCTATGAGAAATTATTAATTAAAAAATTTTCCCTATCTGAAAATAAATAAGCAAATGTAAAGGCCTATTTAAGATTGCAGTTTCTGCAGAGGGCTACAATTCCTATGCGTGCGTAGATTAAGAATAACTTTCCTAATCGTGATATGAAAATCACGTGTAGAATTTTTAACAATTTCAAACAGGCGCTTATTTTATACAGTATAATATGAACTATTCATTAATAAATGACAGTGGAAAGTTATACAACTTTCAAAATCAAATTTTTGAGAAAGAAAATTTTGAAAAATATTGAAAAATGTAAAAATAAACGACCTGCTATAGCGCCAGATATCATATATTGATAAATAATGAAAATATTGAAAAATAATGAAAAATGTAAAAATAAATGACCTGTTATAGCGCCAGATATCATTTAGCCTTCTTTGTAATCTATAATAGAAACATTACATCAGTCTAACCGTATAAAAAAGTCTTCTTGAATCAGCGCGAGCACAGTCGAATTCCTCTTTTTACTTAAACTACGTTCACTCTCCGAAATTCTATAGCCGTAACCATAGGTGACACCAATAGAAAACAAAAATTAGCAAATTTCAACTACTTTATTTTTCACAACTAATAAAAAAAACCTTAAACACGTAGTAATAAATATATACGCAAACTAATAAATGAATAAAATAATCAAAAAGCATTAATAACCTTAAAATATGAAAAGTTAATAATAGCATTAGTTTCTAACATTTAGGTAAGTAAGCAGATCAATCTACTCCCGTAAACCCATGGTGTTAGCTGCTCTATAAACCCATTGCTTTTGAACTAGTAACAAAAATAAAGTTAGTGCGACTACATCAAAAGTAAAATTAGTAATAAGCTACGACAGATTTATCAAGTTATTATACACGGTTCATTTCTTACCTAGCATAGGTGGAGTTCACATTACCGAAGGAAAGACTCGTTTGCGGCGCCATAACGTACTTTTGAATCACCTAAAAACAATAACAATTCAAAACGAAATTTAAATCGATTAGATTTTTAAATACTCGTCATTTACTTACTGAACTATTTGTAAGCTTCCTATTACCCATGCTTGCAGACATATGTATCACAAGGTAAAAGTTAAAGAGCAGATAAGCAATTGAAAAGATCACTGCGATAAAAAGAAATAAACGATTTATGGAACTAAATACTTGTAAAATAATACCAATTAATGCCATATATCCACCCTGCAATTGGGCTTCGTTTACTTGTTGTATTACAAAGAAAAGATTGATACTGATAACCAAAACTGTCAAAATAATCGAAACTATCTTGTTACCCCTAGAACAAAAAAAATAAATAAATCTTTTTGCTGGTCACATACATATTAAACTTACAATCCGTTTGTAAATTCACCCATAATAGAAATATTCGAAGTGAAGGCTATTGTTGGAATAGCAGCAAAAGGTAGTTGAAGAGACATGACTGCATTCAGAATATCATTCATTCCGGTAAGGTCCTCTATTTTACTGAAAAATGCAACACAGAATGTTGGCACAATAGCAATTAAACGAGTGAACAGTACACGTTTCCATCGTGGCCATTGCAAATTAAGAAATCCTTCCATAGCAAACTGACCAGCATAAGTTCCTGTCATTGTGGAACTTTGTCCAGCTGCTAAAATACCAACCGCCCAAATATACATAGCGGCGGCACCAAAAGTACAACCAAGGAAAAGACCACCCTTGTACAAATCGGCACTTACTGGATCGTCATTGTGTTCAAAGGCATTGGCAGCATCATCATACATCGATTTATTAGCACACACATCAAGCTAAAATTAAGAAACCAACTTGAGTTTAAATAAATTAGAAAATATGAAATTGTTATATTTGCTGCACTTACTATTTCGTTATTTGTTTTTCCATATAAACCATGCGCAAACACTGCCACAACAAACACATTTATAACGAAGGAAACGAACAAAGCTATGGAAGCTTCAATAAAGAAGTAAAGATTGGCATCCCTTACTTTTGCTGGCTGGCGTCTATCGATGTCTCTTGACTAAAAACTATTTGTAATCAAACAAATTCATTGTATTAATATATTCGTACCTTAACTAAAGCAGAATGTAAATACAAATTGTGTGGCATTATAACAGCGCCAACAATTCCAACTGCTTGGAGTAATACTTTCGAATCACATCCGGAGCACCATGGAATAAACATACCCTTTACAACTTCATCTTGTGGCGGTGCGGATACTACATACTGTAAGAAAAAAGTTAATTCTGGAAATTAGTGACAAAAAGGGCAGCACAAATAATTTATTTTCTGTAGTAAAATTATCTAAAAAATTTCTACAATCTAACACTACTCATAAAGAATATTTTATTTCCAACGTTCATATTTCTCTTTCTTGAAATTTCGTACCAACTGCCCTTGACACATCTGGCCAAGAATTTCTTTGTTTTTGCACATTGTCGAGTGGGGTCTATAAGAACGTAAAGATTCAAATTACAAAATGCCTTCGGTAAAAGTAATCCCATGAAAAACATAAAATGTACAAAAACGTCGTCTTGCAACGCAATCCTTCCACCGTAAAAAGTTGTGAGATCTCATGTAAAACCAAGTCAGTTAATTTAGTTAGTATAGAAGCACCTATTCATTTTACTTGGCATGGAAGCACCTATTCAACAACTTTGTCATAAATTGTTTCCTAAACCTAATTAGTTACCTACCAACATTTAGTGACTGTATCAATATTAGACATTTTTATTTCTATAAAAAAAATAGTGACTTGGCAATCGCACAGCACAAATAAAGCGCAGATCGCTAATAAATTCATAGGAGTATTAGGTGAAGTTATTATCTTGCCGTTAACTTAAATTTTCTCCCTTAGAGTAGACATCTTCTGTTGGAGGGAAAACCTCAAGCATGCAAGAATTTCAAATGATTAATATCTATTACAGCGTGTCAAAACAAAAATAAATAGTGAAAAATCGACTTTAAAGTTCAAATTATCATTTTGTAAATTTTCGACATTTTCAACAAAATGTTGTTTTATTCTTTAACTAATTTAATAAATATTAAGCAATTTTTGGTTTTTTAATTTCAAATGATTTTTGGAGCCTTCCGCGTTCCATTGCTTGAACCCTGCACGTCATGGACGACTTATTTCTGCCAACCGATAAGGACACCATTTTGTATTTTCGTTAAATAAGAAATTATTTTAATTCTTGAAAAAGTGGATTTTTTCAAATCACAAGACTAGGATCGGCCTTTAAAAAGAGATACGTTTCTTTTGCTTCTTCATCATTATACAATGTCCGATTTAAATTTTTGTTTTACCAACGAACAGTACAAAGAATTGAGTACTGGACTCAATTTCGCTAAATTTTTACTTATCCCCTTTTTGCATCAAGGTCTTCATTTATATCACATGACAAATGTTGCAGCGAGTAGATTTATAATATTTCTTTACTCAATGATTTTTCACAAAATAAAAAACGCTTGCCTAATTTTTACATATCATGTTTTATTAAAATTATTTTGAGAAGTTTCGTCTTATCAGCACATTTCTAAAGCTTCAATTGAAAGTTCTGCTAATGTAAATAAAGGGTTAAGCTAAAGTATGTTGCCAAATCAAAACGTTAATCACAGATTTTATGGAAGAATTAGTATCGGGATACATTCCCAACATATTTATTTATTTATTTTTTTAATTTAACAACAACTGATAATCAAGGTTTGGTTTGCAGACAAACTAAACATTTTTCAAGTACATATATCAACATTTCGTCGTTAAATCGAATTCTATTTTAAAAACCTTTTATCAGAAAATAAAAATTATTGCTGATTGCCTCATTTTCTTTGATTTAATCTTTGAAGTACCTTCAAAAGCAGCACAATTTCCTGGAAAGATATTGTCTATTTTGTCCTAAAATAGTTATTTAAAATAACAACTGAAAAGACAATCTACAGACTAGAGAAAATTCAAATTAGTATGTCACGTTTGCATACAGTTCAATTATATGAGCGGAAGTTGCATTTAATAAGGGGGATTTTGTGTCAAGTGAGTCATACGGTTTAGCCGGGAATCACCAGTTGAAAACAGATTCATACTTTTACGTACTCTCATCACACAATACTTGGATCGGTTTAAGCAAACACCACTTGGTCTGTGATCATAAAAACATAAACAAAAGATTTTTTCTGCTTATCTTAACTTTACAATTACGAATTCTGTGAAGCAGACACCGAAATGTTTTTCACCCACTAATTGTAATTCTTTGTTTATATTCATAACAGATGTTCTCAACAATAAGTTTTTACTGAGCAGGCTAATTGGAACCTTCTCTTGAATAATTAACTGAATGATATGTAAATTTTTTTAATGAGAAATGTTCCAACTAAGCCGTAGAAGTAATATTATATAAATCTGTATATTATTCATGTTGTTAGATCAAATCACTCACTATTTACGTTAATAATTATGTCAGCATATTAACGGTATAGCCATAAAGAACTGCAGTTTACAATGATCGTGGCACAGTACCTTAATCGAAAGCAAAATGTGGGCGTCTATTTTATGCGCTCAGACTGATAAAATGATTCAACATGAAAAAATTTTCAAATGAATAATGTACTTACTTCATATCCAAATGTGACTGCCATAACGGTGATAAGAAATCCAAAGAAACATTCAAGTTTTCTTAATCCATATTTGTCTAGAAACAGGAAAGTAAAAGTATCAATGACTGTAATTAGTGTGCCCGCCCAAAGTGGAATTCTACAATTATAAAAGATATATTGCAAAGGTTAATTAAAAATTTCAGCAATAATCTCACGCTTTATTTGAAAGTAAATAAAGTGCAATTGCGGTTCCAATTACTTCCTGCATATCAGATCCAATGATTGCTATTTCTATCATTATCCAAAGAATAAGGCGAGGAAATTTCTTGTATTGTCTATAGCACATTTCAGCTAAATGAAGCCCAGTTACTACACCTAACCTAAAAATGTTAAAAATTGTATTCATTTACTATTTAATCAAAAATTATTGACTTACCTTGCAGATAGTCTTTGCATAACTAATCCTAAAACAGTTGCACTTAAAAGAACCCATAGTAGCTTATATTTAGCTACAACGCCACTTTGTAAATCTGATTCAATATTTCCAGGATCTAAGTAGGCAATTGACATAAGAAAACCTGGTCCTGTAAAAGCCCAGAGTTTCCGAAAGCTAAACCCCTCCTATAAAAAGAAATAAATATTGTACAATCAAGGAAACACCTTAATTTATTGTTTATTTTAGCTTATCACAAAGGCAATAAAATCAAGAAACATTTCAATCGATTTTTTATTACACTGACAAATTATCAGATTTATTCAATTTATCATAATGAGAATTAAAATTTATCAAATAATGACAACAAATTTTAAGTAGCTCATTATTTATAATTTACACATCAATGTTATTATCGCAAATTGTTGTTGTTATTTAGTACTATCAGGTAAGTTAAGTGAGTGCTAAAATATGGGGAATATGTAAAAATTGGGGGCATCAGAGCATAAAATAAGAAATTTTTCAAATTCCATAAGATAAAAAACGTTGACTTTATTATGCCTAACTCCTAAGCTTTTGGCTATGAAATAGGGCGGATATAAACTAAATGGCTTTTGTTCCATAAATAGTGATCTACTGCATTTCCTGAATTCGTTGCTTTTTATCCGTCGACTTAATCGACTCATTCGGAATAATTGGAATGATTGCTTTTCCTCAAATAATGTTGAGTATTGCTGCGAAATATTAACCAATATCATTTGGTTCGGGATGTACACCTTTATTCCTCATAGCTACAAAAATACTATACCAATTAACGACCTTTGCTTTACAGACGATTGTAAAAGCGCTATCATGAATAAGGAAGCGGATTTTCGGGCATATAGGGCTAACAAGTGCCCCGAAACAAAGCAAATCTATATTCAACCCCGCAATAAATGCAATTCCACCATGAGCAAAGCCAAATTTGGACCAGGACATAAGAAGGAGAGTGTTTGCATGTCCCAAAGGCAGCAAAGGTTTTTGTTCATTAGTGAAGTCTGTAAAAACCAATTTACCACTTCTTCAATACCACTCCTAATTTACAATGGGAATGTTTATACAGATTCATTGGATAAGGTTAATCTACTGGCCTCAAATTCGCATCTTCCTCCTAGTAATCAGATACCACCATCACCTTCTCCGTGCGCACATAACCAAGGGCCACTCCATTTCCGCACGCGTAAAGTTCATAAGGTGCTTGCGAAACTAAATGTGTCAAAAGCCACCGGACCTGGTAGCATCTCGCCCCATGCTTTTGAAGTTCTTCGCCTCTTCCTTGACTAAACCTCTGGGGAAATTATTTCACTTATCCTATTCAAAAGGTATTTCCCAACCTCATCCTGGTTAAGGATAAGGTGAAATACTTCGAAACTAATCACCTAATCGACGATCGCCTGGGGCAGGGCGAATCGTGTCGAATTCAATGCATCAAAAACCCAAAGCTGTCTGATCTCTCTCAAACGAACCCAAAATTCCCCAACATCCCTCTTCGTCAATGGGGTGAGCATTTCAAACCCTCCTAACTTGAACATCTTAGGGGTATCCAATAATCTTAGTTGGGCAGATCACATATTTGCTACTGCAAAGAATGCGATAAAGTACCTGGGCTTCCTACAGTGATGCAAGAAATATTTTACCCGATTTGACCTAGCACTCATCACAAGATTCATATCAGACCCAAACTTTAATTTGATTCATACGTTTGGGGGGCAGGGGCAGAACGCATTTTCCGCGTTGGATGGAGTCCAAAAAAGCTTATTGGCGACGAGACGATTAGGTCTAAAATCAATTCTCTGGAGCACAGGTGTAATGTTGCATGCCTTACGCTCTTTTGTCGCTACTTTCATGGATACTGCTCCAGTGAAATCGCTGGGCTGATTCCTGGTAGATCAATCCCTGCGCGTGATACCCGCGAATCGAGCCGTCTTCACCCTTTCTTCCTTGAGACACGACTGAGTAAAACAGTGAATTTGGCCAAATCCTTCTTAAACAGAACAATACGAATGTGGAATAGACTACCATCTTCTGTTTTCTCCCGGAACTACAAGTCGCAGTTGTTCAAGCTGAATGTGCCCCGACACCTTCACTCGACATCCCAATTCCCTACCTCCCCTTTCTACTTTTCCTTACGCCAAGGCTGTGCTATAGTATCATAGGGTATCTCCTGAGTTTTGGCTGCACCGTAAAAAGTAAACACCGTGCATTTTTTTTATTTAAGAAAAGTTTTACGTGACGTATATAGTAACAAAGCAGAAAATTAAAAGGATTAAAACAGTCACGATTTTCTCTTATGTAATATTTGAGTTATTCACGTAACTCCTACTTAAATCGTTTTTAACGTTCTGTTGTCATTTTAATAATCGCGGAAAAGCTTTACAATTTGTTTGACGCCACAGCTGAAGATATAACCTTGTGTGAATACCACTATAATTGTTTTTCTTGCTGAAATTTGATCCGATATGCTGATAAATGACTTTTTACTCTTTATATGATATATTATGTGTAAAAATTATAGGTTATTAGATGTTTCTATGAATAATTCTGGAAAAATAATTAGTGCGATAATTCCACACTGAATGGATGAAATCTACATTGATACTAAAATCGCTTAACATAACACACTTCCTGAGTAAATTTCTTGATACTGACCTGACCCCAACATAGTAAAGGCTTTGTACTTCGTATTATACATTTATTACTCCGCCGACTTAATAATTAATTTCTTTTATCCTCTTTAAAGCTATTACATATAATTAGCAGCAGGATATATTTTTCCCTTATCCGAAGAAGTTCTACTGACCAAAGGTATAAAACAGATAGAGTAGAACGTTCGAAAACAGCGCAAAAATCTTACAAAGAGTTCTGTCAGTCTTGTAAAAATAACATTTCTTAGATAGGTACAAAGAGCCTTCATAACCCTACCATGACTAAGAAAATAATAAATAATATGGAAAAGGTAATAGACCACAGTAACAACAAAGAGCTAGAAATTCTATGCGAAGAATTTGTGGCTTAATTCTAACATTTGTCAGGTTTAAATTCTCAATCTCCAATTCCATAAAATTTCTTCCGCCTAAGCTGTGCTGTGTGCATCATGGAATTGTCCACTGAGCCCAGGCAATAGCTTAGAAAAGCACCTACCAGGTAGGAAAATCCACCACAATAGCTCTGCAATCTAGTGGACATGTTACAAAGATAATGGTGAGCCTTTATAGATATTGAAGGGGCTGTTAACAATAACTGTTTTTTTGCACGAGATCCTTATAGATCTCAAGATCCAGATCACTTAGGCACGTAATTGCAACAACAACACAAGATCCCGATCTTTATACAGACCTTGAATCTGGATCTTTAAAGATCTGAAAATTAATTTTATTTTGTTATTGGCCAGTAGATTTGTTAAAGTGTTTTTGTTAAAGAAAGCTAGTTCAATGTTACTGTCTCTTAATATGTTAATCAGCCTGTTCGACTCATTTTTAATAAATGGAATTTTCTTTCATACCTTTTTTGTCCATCTTCTGTTCTAGGAAAATTGAGCGTAAAGTCTTATTTTGAATTTTTCTACGGAGTAACTTATAAATGGTGCCACTCTCATAGCTGTTTCTAACCGCTATCAGACCAAACAAAACACGTAGGAATATGATATTTATTTCAAATGGAATGGATAAAATTAACAAACTTGTTCGGATCAAAGCAGCGCTATTTTCAGATTTTTTTATTTCATGGTCTTTCTCAATCCAATCACTAATCTACTCTGTTTAGAATAGCGTCAGCAAACAACAATACCATTAACAGCGCAGAGGCATAAATAAATGCAAAATGAAAAATTGATGCATGCAAAAGCACAACGAATCAGTTAATTTTGCCATATCGATATATTTTACAAAGTTCTAAGTAAATCATTCTACGAATAAACATCTTGCATAAGCAAAAGTATTCGCTTAATTAACCTAAATCGAAAGATTCTGAATTCGCTTACCTTCTCAATTTCTGGTATTCGAATCTTCTCATCACTGAAATATGTCTGAACTCCTTGCAGCAATGTATCCTCATTTGGTGGTGGAATTGTATCTGGATTAGTTGTGCCATTAACTGTCGATATTTGATTAGTTTTGGTACGATGATTTGGTGTATCTCCTTCGAAGGCATTGTTTTCTGTCATTCTAAATTGAGAAGATATAAGAAAAATGATGAATTAGCAATTTTAATAAATTAGTAAATCTTATACGCTTTACGATAATTAGTTCAGTGTTATGTAAAATTAGTAAAGTGAATTGTAGTTTACGAGCAAGAAGACAACTCATTTGTATTGAATCACGAGATAATCTCTAAAATTATAATAATTAAATATTCTTGAAAATAAATTCGTATTCAAAGAAATTGCTTTTAAATTTGCCTCATAGATTTGCATACATTGCTAATTGTAATCGAAAATTCTAAATATCTCTAAACGCTGGAATTTTTTCAAGGAAATGAAACACAAATAAGCTGGTTGTTGTTAATATTTACAATGCTTCCTCGTCATAAACTCCAATTTTCTCCAGGTCAATTGTTTGCTTTTTTAATTTAAACACTATTAAGCTTTCAGCTAGATTAAACGATTATTATTCTGTCAAAAAGATACATGGTAGGAAAGATGATGTATTGCAGTATATTCAATGAACTAACGAAACTGAAGAAATTCTGCTGACATAACACTTCTATTTATTTTTCAAAAGTATATGTGAACGCAATCCAAAATATCTTCTGTTAAAATGTAATACTATATGTTTTAAAATTTGCGGGACCATAAATTTAAAAAAATACGTAAGGTATTTTGTTAATACGCCGTAACTTGAAAACAAATAAAAACCGAATTACAACTGATGGGTATTTTTTTTAAATCATTTTTTATTTAGAATACACTCCCGAAGTTAAGTGCAGCTTAAGATACTGCGTTGGAAATTTTCATTCTTTATTCCGCCAGTAAGTATTTTCTTACCCTCTACGAATTATTTTATTTAAATACTATTTAATTCTTTTTTTCTTTATTCTGCTGACCAAGTGCATCTCATATCCACAGGGTTTTATCTTCCATGCTAAAGATTTGAACAACAAACTTATTTTTCAGTTGCATCTCATCTCCATAAGTTATTTTAGTGGAATTATTTTCTTTTAGAAATTATCAAAAACTGTGTTTTCCGGTAACCATTTCACTAATAATTAACTCCCGCGGCCTTAATTGTTGTAACTGGGATAATCACTAGTCCTAAGCCAGCCTTAATAACAGCAATAAACAAGAAATAATTAACTCCAGGGTGAGTACATGAGTTCTCTATTCGGCTAAGCATCCAGGTAAAAGGAAACTCCAAAATTTTCCAATACTGGAATTAGTGTAATCTTAATCATCAGGTGATAATAATGTAAACGGCACAGGTCGTTTTTTAGGGTACCGTACCAAAGGGTAAAAAACGGGACCCTATTACTAAGACTCCGCTGTCCGTCCGTCCGTCCGTCTGTCACCAGGCTGTATCTCATGAACCGTGATAGTTAGACAGTTGAAATTTTCACAGATGATGTATTTCTGTTGCCGCTATAACAACAAATACTAAAAAACAGAATAAAATAAATATTTAAGGGGGCTCCCATACAACAAACGTGATTTTTTTGCTCGTTTTTGCTCGATATTGATAACGGCAACAGGTGGACGCTTGAAATATTCACAGAATATTTAGTTATATATTCACTTTAAAAATAAATAATTAAATTAAAATAAAATTAATATTTAAGTGGGGCTCCCATACAACATACGCACTTGGCCGGTTTTTTATAAAAGCATATAATTGTACATCTCTAATATCACAGATATGTCCAGTCAATTTCAAATGTATTCATCGCCTGTATTTTTACTGAAGGTAGGTCTTTACGAACATAAAATTCAGCAAAATAGGAAAACATGCAAAATCATGAACTAACAAAACTTTTGAAATCCATTACAATACGATATTGAGTAAATGATTAATGATCAATGATAAATTTTAATAATAGTTAAATTTTTCATTCTGATCCGGTTCAATTTCAAATTGAATTGGCCTCTAGAAACAATTCTGAATTACGGATTCAAGATTCATGCGTAAAATGAATTATTAAAAAATTAATCTCGCCTGAAAATAAAGTTTCACTTTTTTATATAAAAGGAGGAACAAAAAATTCAGAATAGAATAGAATATTCAGTAAAATTTATTTTATCAAAATTTTGGGTGATAAAAATATTTTACTACACTTCTAGAAGCCCCAAGGAACCATGGTTTGCACAATTCCATGCGATAAATGCAGCTAAAGATAGAATAAGGTATAAAAAACGTTTCTTATATGTCTTTATGAAAGATTTGTATGTCTTTTTGTGTGTGTTTTTTAAAACTAAAACGAGGAAGAACATCAATGCATAAACACATTATTATAAATTAAAATAAGCATTGGTATTTTACCGCCGTACGGACGTGTCAAATGAAATCATCTAATCTAGACCATACGACCATACATTTTACTTTTTTAACACATTGACCGCTGTGCTAATCACCGGTGACCAACATTTAAAAATTCTCTCACGACGAAAGCATTTTAGCACGTAATTCTCTCGCGAAAGCTTTTATGCTACACATTTTGATGAGTCTCTCGCACCGAATATGAATATCAGGAGTGAGACTCGTGGTTACAATTGAGGAGCTGGCGAACAAAACCGGACTTGTCCCTTAATTGTTTTTTTACAGGAGGGGTCAAAATCGAAAATAAGCAAATAGAGATCAGGTAGAATTGTATCGGACAAGTCCGATTCTGTTTGAAAATGTAGTTTTTAACAATTATTTTGAGAGATTTAGTGCCGCTTTTGATGGATAATATTTTTCGGGGGCAAATAAAAGTGAACTTGAGGAGCCAGAAAAAATAAAAAAAAATTTGACGTAGTGTGGACAAGTCCGGTTTTGTTCGCCAGCTCCTCAATTTCGATCTAAACATGTATGTCATAAGTACGACTCATGATGCCAATTTCTGGGCATAGATCAGGCTCTATATATGCTTATGATATAAATAGCGACTGATGGCGATAAGGGCTAAGATTTAAACAGTTGGTTGTAGGGAATTTAAGCAAAAAAAAACTCACTCATAGTCGTGATAACGATTACGCCAGAAAGTTAGCCACAATTGTTGTAGTCTGCACTAGAAAAAATTGAATTGTATAGTTTTCTTCTTCGTTTAATTGTTAAGGAAAAATTTTATCTAAAAACAATTAGGCTGAACCCACAGCTAAAATGGGTTTGACTGTTTGTTCTTGGCTAACTCATTCAGTGTGGGTTCAGCCTTACACTTCTCTAACTAACACAAAGAGGGAAATAGGTACAAGTGATTTTTACGGAAGCAATGATCAAGACTCTAGTGATAGCGATGTGATTTTCCCATTTAGAAAATGTGTGAAAATATGTCCGATTAATTATAGAGGATAACAATAAAAGACCTGAATCATGGGTATCATGGATTTGGAAGGAAGCAGCAAAAGACAACTTAATTAAATATTAAATTCCAAATCTCAACATAAACAAAAATCTATAAGCTTTGAAGCGTAAGTTATGGAGGTATTGATGTCAGCATTCGGTAAGGAATGTCATCACACCACACCACGTCCTGTGAGCCGATTAAGTTAATCTACGAACTCAACCTCACAAATACAATAACAAACTCACGTACCAAATTCTAGCTTTCTACGTTGCTCCGTTTGCCCGTAATCGTGTTGACAGACGGACGGACAGATGGACAGACGGACGGACAGATGGACAGACAGACATGCATAAATCGACATAACTTTTGATCCTGAGTAGGAATCTAGTAACTTTTATGAGCCTACGATGGCTCCTTCAAGGTGTTACAAACGATAGACCAACCTTATTAAGGTATTTGTTATATACAAAGACCTTAAAAATAATTAAAAGAGATAATTAATGCGACAATCTAATGATTAAATATAGCTTTTCAGATGTTGTCTTTGATATTCTCAATATTACATTATTACATATAATACAGTAAAGTAAAATATTTTTATAAATATACAATATCATCAAAATACCACCAGTATTCAATAATCAAACATTTTTACAACTCCTTTAAATTAATTCTCCAAACTACTATTTCACGCATTAACAATTTCTCGTTAGTTACTATGATTTATTAGGCGTTCACAAAACAGTAATTCATTTAGAAATATTAATCACAAGGCTTAATTTAAAAATATCCTCAATCTAACGTAGTACTCTAAATGTACCTCTTGTTAACAATTTTCCGGAAATATTATTCTCTAAAACCGAATTCGACTCGCTTTGTATCAATCATATCGAAATTATCAAATCCTCAAAATTAAATATCCTCAATTACAAGTGCAAACACGTTAACTGCCATTTTATATACTCAGTAATCATGTTAAAAGCACAACCTCACAAAATATTACGTAATATGACTAAATTTGTGTAATCATGAAGAGTATTGGGATTATCACACCTGTGCTGACCATTGCTTTGAAAATTCAATGGCATTTTAACCGTAACTACCATTAGATCACAGTTCAAATTACTCAGCACTGCATTGTTTGATTGCTACACGTTTTAGCTTACATGTGCAAAATGTGCTTTATATGTTAACTCCAATTGGGAAGGAGATCCAAAAATTTTTTCAGCATTTTAAAAAGTAGCACGTGTTTTTTGCTCATTTTTGCGTTTCTTAATTTTGAAATAATAGTATGCTTTTTATGTTATTTTGCAAATCGACATTAATCGATAATAAAAAGAAATCACGGAAGCTATATTTTCATTTCATTAAAAAAAAAGGCATCAGTGGCTCAATATAAAGTGCGGTGGCTCATGATTAATGAATTTCTGAATTTGAATTCCATCGATATTTACCAACAGTAGAGCTTTTTCTGCTAACAACATACTGGTCGATAAAAAAAGGCATTTGGTGTTACAACTTTTAAGCACTTACCAATCTGCGTGAGTAAATGGATCCAGTAGAGCATCAGCTGAATTAAAGGAATTAGGACCGCCGTGGAAAATACTATGAATTCTTTTAGAATATAGACCTGGTTCAATCTGGGTGTACATTTGCTGGTAGCTATGTATTTAAAAGAATACTGTAAGATTATAATTACTTGTTTCTCTACCTCATTTGTTTTTGTTACAACTTTATGACAGCCATGTTAGCGCACTTTACAGAGAAGGAACTTTGGGAAAAAAATGTTTCAGTAATTCTGAATTCGGCCTACCAAACGCTGCAAATTTTCCCACAATTTTTATTCACGCTTTGTTGTATTCCGTAGTGTATTATTGTATTTGGTGTAAACTTTCACAGCAACCTAACGTTAGAGAGCATTTTACACCAAAGCGTGAATACGCGCGTTGTGTTTTTATAAATATTTATCGCAGTTTACGTAAATTTTCCCTATAAAACGAATTAACCGAACTCGAAGTTCTTTCAGCGCAACTCGAGCCAAGTAATATATTAATTTGTCATACAAAAAATTTTTGAAATGTAGGTTTCATATTAGAAAATAACATGTAAAAACCCCCGAGCTTAATTCTTCATCCTATATTCCGGAAAAAATGTTAAAAAACACCTTTTTTGGCCTTCTATACGAGAATCCCCTTTTAAAGTGGTTTTCAGTTAAAGAAGACATGTATTCGAACAAATGGAAGTAATTTTTAACCATTCTTATAATTGTAATTAGTGTGTATTTTTTTAGATTTTAACTTATTACTCAGTTGCATACTTGTACAAATACAAATAAAAAAAAACCCCACTGAAATTATAAAATCATAGTGGAGTTACTTTGTTGTTTTTGTGAAATAGAAAATATTTTGATGGAATATTTGAGGACAGGAACTACATTCCCTTGCGGTTTCTCATCCTGAAAACCGCTTTAAGTCTTCCTCGTCAAGACATGTCTGCGTTCCTTGAATAACACAGCAATTAAAAATTTCAAGCAAGTACCAGTACGCCGGGGAAAAAACCGAAAACTGCAAATGTCGTGTCTGTACCGGAAGTTGAATCAAGTTACAAAATTACAAACTTTTCACTGTTTTTTCAGCAATATCTCAGAATGTGATGGTTGATCTTTTTTTGGTTGATCGGGAAAACAAAAATTACTCGCTGAACTATTTTTGATCCGGAAAAGTGCAACTCAGAAAATGACCGTGTTCAGGAAAATATAAATCATACCACAACTCTTACTTTTTTAAGGTATTGTGACAACCCTAGGATGCATACAGCGCAGCTTAGGCGAAGGGAAATTGGGGAAGAAGAAGATTGGGGAGTTAACCTGACAAATGTTGCAAGTGAGCCACAATCTTATTGGTATGAAATTACTGTGCAACATCCCAGTGGCTTCGTAAATACAATTCTCGTTAGTAGAAATTGCCTCAACCACTGGTACCCATATATATCGCCGCGGCCTGTGCAGGATTTGATCTCACGCCAGCAGAGGAGGAGGAGGAGAAAATCTGCAGACATGCGCCTCCGCTCACCATATGAGGGTGACTTTAATATATATATATATAAAAAAAAGGCCTTTCATGCTAGATTTTTTTTAGAAAAACTCATATATTAACTATAGATATAGTATAACTTAACAGTTACGACTCCATCATATTATACACTATTTGTTTTAATAAAAAGTCATCTTGCAAAAAATTCTTAAAAGTAAACCATCCCAAGAGTATGTAACCCCTTAAGAGCTCCCTTTGATTTGTAGTTATAAATTCCATTCGTGAAAACTTTTTATAATTGACAAAACCGCACTAAATGCAGCTTCTTATAAATTATTCATACTTCTTGTTCATCAATTATATATTTATTATACGCTAAAAACCGCAGAGTTGCTGGAAAGTTTAACCGAGAAAAAAATCTTTCAAATGGCAATTTTTATTGTGTACGTACTTTTTATAAAATTACAAAATGTGTGATGCTAATCTCACAATAGAGATTAATTGCATATTTGTCATCGTTTGAACATTTATTTCCACCTAGCCATTTTACAACACAAAACGACAATTTTATGTGCCTTTAGCACTATTTTGAGACTTTATGATAATTTGTACAACAACAATTTTACCTTTCCATGATAAAATAACGACAAGGAAAACCATTGTTAAAATTTAATTTCACTTGTAATACTTACGTTGCACATTTCCTGAGCTTTAACTTCAGAAATTTTACTGTGTAAGCATTACTTGTGTAGGCGCAAAATCATTGAGCCCCTCTGGTACATTAAAGGCATTCATATAGTCGAGAATCATAAAGAATTCTGGATTCAGGCTGTCATAGCCAGGCAACAATTGCGACTAGAAAACTAAACAGATTTCAGAATTCAATTCAATTTCCTAAGCACACATTGTCAAGATAAGAGAACTTTGTTTCGTTCGACCTTTGTCCAAGTTCTACGATTTATAATTTTATCATTTTTCTAATATTACTGTAACTATCAATTTTCAAAAAATAAGAAATACGTGTGTAAAATTACGTAGAATTGACATTGCTTTAAGCATGGGGAAATCTTATAACTTTCCTTGATCTGGGTGTTGACCCATATAGGAAACTGATTCAGCGGATTGTACGGGAGATCGATATAGATCAGAAAAAAACCTGCTAATAAGATGAAGTTCCTTCCAACTAGCAGATTAAATATTTCGCTTCATAAACTACTGAAAAAATATCTGATTTCCGGCGCTACAATGTGATAACATAGGTATCAGTTATATCAAAACCTTCAAAACTAAAAGTCATGTACAAGAAGAAGAGGAAGAACATTGAACTCTTTTCTATGAATGCTTTAAGATAGGCGAAATTGGGCTTATATACTTCGTCAGCCCATATACTGCTATCTTGAAGCGTTCATAAAAAAGAGTTCAATGTTCTTGCTATTGTTTTTGTGCATGACTTGTAGTTTCGAAGGTCTTAATTATGTCTGAGCATTTTGGACCACGATATTACTTTTATGTCATGTGCCATAGGGCTCCGCCCTAATGTAATCTCCAACTGTATTATAGAAACCTCAACAACATAAACGTTGAATCATTTCTGATGACTTGCAATTCAATTACATGGGACCACATATGCAGCCTCTGTTCAGTGGATGAGTAAATTAGCTTCTTAAATGACTCTTTGGAGCACTTATACTATAGACATGTACCCTTACGTATAGTAGTTATAAAAGAAAATTCCTGTCCCTGGTTTACTCACGAGAGTAAATTAATGATTGTGGAGCGGGAATATCTTTACCATTGATATTGAAGGCTTAAGACTGAGGAATCTTGCAAAGCGTTTACAGCGAAGGAAATCAGGTAAATCTAAAGCCTCGTAACATGAAGCGAGCATATCATAACAGTAAGCTTGATTTGATTTTACCTGCAAAAACTTTCGTACCGCCAATGTCTATGATAGGGACAAATCAAGAAATTATTGTATCAACGCGGATAAGATGAATTCGCATTTTGTGGAGAATCCGCCATCCACTGACAGCGCATCTTCCTTTCAAGCACCACGTTTAACGCGAGGGAGTCTCTCTGCTTTGTTTCAGTTTTCGAGGCATTGATCATCTGGAAGTATTTGACGCCATTTATTCCATTAAATCGGAATCCGTTGGCCCGGACGGTATCCCATCTAAATTTCCCAAACTTACTATACCGTGCATCATCCGCCCATTGGTACACATTACCAAGTCTGTATTTCCTAAAAAGTAGAACATTGCGAATGCAATTCCAATACCTAATAAAACGTCTGCTGTATTCTACTCCGACTACAAACCGATCAACCTGCTTTGTTTCCTGTCCAAGATATTCGAAAAGTTACTATACTGCCAAATTCAAAAAGTATCTGCTCGAAAATGAATACATGAGTAACTTCCAATCGGAGTTTCGCCCCGGATATAGCTGCGAAATGGCTCTACT
>QYTT01083837.1:13829-39464 GCA_006980735.1 Dasypogon diadema
ATGCTTCTTTATTGAACTGGCCCAGCAAATAGACATTGTTTTGTATTTTGGTTTAGCAATGATTGGTTTAACACGAAGAACACTCCTACACGCTGACTTGCATTTCATATATGGGCTGTGCAATGGGAAAAGAATACTGTGCGAAATATGTGAACAGACAGCATTATACCGAACTATAAAGAGTGATAGTACCGAAAGCTCAGATGGTGCGGAGGAGTACGTCCGTAGAAGCCATTGGGGCCATTCCAATCCAAATCTTCATCTCCGTCTCCGTCTTGTTATAAAAATTAGTGACGTCAAACCGAAACAACTTGGAGCTTGGCTAGTTTGTATAACACTTCATCGAGTCAACCTTTGAGTTGACTTCATGCAAATTATGAATAGCTCTTATTAAAGGCAAAATATAATCTTTCGTTTAATTTTTTTTTATTTACAATGAGCTAGGATCTTTTACAATTAATATCAAATGTCTCGAAACAAAGATAACGTATAATTTCTATCAATTTTTACGTAATAGTCTTAACTATGAACGAAATGTGAAAAATCACGCAAAGCAGGCGAATTGGAACAAGATTGCTTGATGCTCGTCTCGGTATGACGTCACTAATTGTTATAACGAGACGAAGACGAAGCCGAAGACTTGGATTGGGATCGGCCCGAAAAATACATCTCTTACATCCGTACCACCACCACGTACGTGGTGCGTTCAATTCAAGCACTATTACCAGCTGAATATCGGTGACCTGTGTGGTTTTGTCGCGAAATGGAATGTCGACATTGCCACGACCCAAATTTCTTTGATAAAATTTTAATGGGTGCATGAATCAAGCTTTGAAAGACAATATTTAATTTAATATTCATAATTTTCGCAGTTGGGAAGTAGAAAATCTTCGGTTGATGAGATCAGATAAGAACAGATTTCAGTATCGATTTGGTGAGTTTGTGTTTCGGAATGTTTAATGGCTAACCGATAGGGCTATTTTATTTTGTGAAGAACTAAATTGAGAAATTTGTGTAAATTTAATCTGTTGCAGATGTTTCTCTGAGTATAAGATAAGTGAGGTTTTTTCAATACGATGGAGCCCCTCTTGATCACGGGTTACAGGCGAAAACATTTCTAAACAATACTTTTAATTGAAGGAATTTCCAAATTTAAATTCACTTTATTTTTATTTATAGATTTTAATGATGGAAAATATCAAATATTGAATCGCATCGAGTGGGACATCAAATTAATGGCTTTTAAAAGACAAATTTAAAAAAGTATGCAAAACGTCCCGTGTCATTATGTTTAAACTTGGGAAACGCAAAGCAGACTAATTTTTAAGAATAAAAAGTACAAAAGTGGTAAGTCGATTTTCATTTGTTTCAAGGTTACTCGCTTATGAATTATTTTAACAATATTAAAAATCGCAAGCTGGACACAAATATTCAAACTGCATTAACACTAAACCTCCCGAGATGCTTGCAACTGAGATAGAAATAATACGCTGAATAATGCAATTGAAAAAGAGGTCACAGGTCAAAATGACCGGCTTGGTAAGCTTAGTGTTAAATTTTGAAGTGAAATTCGCTTCGAAGAGCACTTGAAAAACGTCCACATGAATGGAAAATTGCTTTCTAGGTGAAAAGAAAGTGTTTCGATCATCATCAGACACTACGAGTAGTCATAAATTTTCTACCATTTTTGAATAATTTCACAAGGAAATATTACAAATCACATGAGATTGATCATGTCAATTATTTTTGCTTTGTATGCAATTGAACACAAGATGGAGGACTTGCTGTGATCGAAGCACTTTCTTTTCATCTTTTCACCTAGAAAGCAATTTTCTATTCATGTGGACGTTTTTCAAGTGTTCTTCGGAGTGAATTTCACTTCAAAATTTAATTCAGTTTGAACTATGTATTTGCCTAATTACTTTGCCTTTATAATTTCAAATATTTCCGCCTTATCTAAGATTCCTTTTCCATCTGAATTATACAATAACTCGCCCAAATGCAAAATATATCGTCGACATATCTAAACCAGATAACTGTAAGCAATGCTTCAGAGGACATAAACAGTTCTCTTTCCAGGTAAGTCATAAAATACTCTGCAGTATTCCAGGTGAAGCCAGATTTCCCATTGCCAGGCCATTTTCTTGAGAATAAATTTTGCCATTAAAATGAAAATAATTCTGATTTAGACATATGTCTATGAAGTTTATCAGCTCCATGGCTTTGGCAGGTGAATTAATAGTTAAAAAAAATAATAGACGGAAACAAATTACATACATATTTAATCGTATGGCCTATTTGCGATTTTCGAAAACCAGACCACCAACCTCAGTATAAATTTGTCAAATAGAACCCTTAGTATTTTGCTGTTGAAGACTTGTTAAAAATTCAGTACAACCTCTTGAAGGTTAGTTAGATTCTTGTTAAAAGATAGGAGAGATTGTTGCTTTCAGTTGTGTTGAAAAAATCCAAATTCATTAACCCATAATGTGTATTTTATAGTACGAAAATATGAATTCACTATTGTTTTTTTCGAATGTAATAAATATTGCAATTAATTCACTGTGAAGTAAATAACATCCGCTGAATTACTCATACTTTCTTTATAAGAATTCGTAGAGATATATCAAATGCATATTTATGCAAATTAAAGCGATCTATACGTATAAAACTGCTGGTTCTACCTAAACATTCCCTGTGGAAGCTGTGGTTGTCGGAGCCATTTCTCCAAAACTTCCACGTCGTTAAGCTGACAAATTATCGCTCATAAATAAATCTGAGATAAATCTGCCATTACCATTAGCTAAAATATATTGTTTAGCTATTGAAATCGCATCTCCTCACCTTTTTAGGACCAGCATGATCGGCTGAAGACTGCCGGTTGCCGAATTATGGCAGCAGTGAGCAGGCAGATGTCCCTCAAACGCTCAAACATCGAGAGACGTTTTATGAATGGAATTTGCACATTTACGACCAGAAAGTCGCGGACAGTTTTTTCACCCATATTTCTGCACCTGTAATTTTCAATAGGAGTCTTTGAAATCAATATACGTCCCAACGATTTAGTATGCGCATAATTTAGTGTCGAAAATTTATAATAGAAGGCTTAGTCCGACAGAGCGATTTGCAGCACCACCGAACGAGCAGACGAAGAATAGGAAAACGAGAAATTCTTTTTGAGGCTCGCCTCCAGGTGAAGAAATGCACCGATTTATCAATTGCTCATCAAAGGCATAGGAGAAAAGAATCTCCAAATCGTTCATCACCTGGAGAATGGGGCTCTTTAGCAGCTCGGAATGATCGCAATAGAGGAACAATGGGCAGGCGCTTTCTTTAGAGTCATGTTCGTGACTATATCGCCCGAGAAATTGCACAGCCACTTGTAATTAATTGATTGCCCATCAAAGGAGCTATTCACCAGTAAACTTGTTTGCATGGAATTTTTGTTCGATAGAACCCACGTTTCCGGGGAATTTACAATAGTTGGACCACTTTTCGATTTCATACGAAAGTTTACCTGTGCGCCTCCGATTCCGACTCCTATTGAAGTCAATCAGGTCTAGGCGTCAGGCGTCAGGCGACTGACAAGGTAGAGCAAACTGCTTGGCTTGTGGAGGGAAAAGCACCGGGCACAGGCGGACATTCTAACGGTGTTCGCTTGAAGCGTTGCGTTCATCTACCGATGCTCTGGACTCAAGCTGAGAAGTTGATGACTTGGCCCCGAAATTTTGGCCAATTTTAACGAAATAATCGCGGAAACTGCAGAAAATTGAATGAAATTGTTTCTACTTACCTCATTAACTGCAGAGATTGACACCATTAGCGTTCCTATCGGGTATTTAAAGCGCGCATATAAAATTTTACTAGCCCAGATACGAGCGCAGTAATAGTAATACTGGACGTTTGAGTAGGCCTCTCCTGGAGTTTTCGGAATGCTTCTTTTCGTATTTATGGCAGCAATTTAAGTTCTGGTATCAATTTAAGTGTTTTGTGTAGTTACCACTAAAATGAGATTTTTGCATTTTTCTAATAATTTCTTTTCTTTATGGTTAACGGCAATTTTACTGATCAGACTAGTATTCGTGGAGTAACTGGGATGTAGCAATTAGTGTTCAGCATCGATATTGACATCGTCGACAATAATCGACGTAATGATAATATCGAGTGCTGAAAGTTTCGTTTTGGAGTATTATGACTATGGCCGCTACGGGGGATTTCCTTATTATTGTCAGGGCAGTGGCATAGGTCCGAGGTAGAGTATCCACATGTGATGAAAACATGACAAACACTGCAACAACACACAAATAGTGACTTGATTTCTGGCATCGAATTTACAAATTGGACTCACTCATTGACTATCATGATATATGTATAGTATACAACAAGCTGTTGCTGTATTTTGCACTCGTATTAGTTATTTATGAAACTTTGAAACTATACAAGCCATGAACTGGCCTTGAGCATTAACATATGAACTGATTTTTATGAACGCTTCAAGCTAGCAGTACATTGGCTTAAAATATTCATAAATAAAAGCCCTCAATGTTCTTGTTTTTCTTTTCTTGCGTGATTGTTTTTGGTGAAACGAAAAAAATGTTTGCTTACTAGCACTACTTAGATTTCAAAGTTTTTGATGAATTTACTTATTTATTAATTTCTATTTTATGAAAGTATCTTCAGATGTATTATTTTAAGGTATTATCTTCAATGTTATCACTCGACTCTCAAAGTGCTTTAGTCGCTTCAACAACTTCCACCTTCCAGGGTTTGCGTCCTCGGATCCCTACCTGCCAATCACGAATTCGAAGAGGGCCATAAGGTTTACGAAGTAGCCGCTACAAAGGTCCTTTCTGCATTGAATTGAAGTCCTCACGTTCGAGTAGCATCATAAAATTATGATATGACGTTTGTTTTGAAATATAAGCAAAGATAAACAAGGAATTATATGAACTGCTCCAGGCTCTTACCACATTGTCGACCGGATACGAATTAACTCGTGTTTTCATGTCGAGACGTTGTAGGCCGGTCGTGTTTGCACATCGTTTAACTTTAGTTAGTTATTAAAGAAAAAGTTCGGAATGTTGGACACATAAAAATAATTCCATTGAAGTGGTCAGTAAGTACACCAATTTGGGAGTAGTACTGGCTCCAAAACTATCCATGAAAGAGCATCCATCTATGCGGCTTATGGTGGCGAAAAGAAGCCTCAATAGTACACGGCTGCAATTTTTGACTCGGAAGTAAGTAAATTATGAGGACAAATTGAAGCTGTTCTATGCCGTCCTTGGTTATAGAGAGAGAAAATAGTGGCTCTACGTAAAAGCGATGGATAGAGTAAGAGGGACAGGAAGGCATGAACTATATAACGTCCTAAGTTATGATTTGGGCCAGAATTCTTGCTTCCGGAATAATTTCCCAATTGAAAAATTTGGTGTTATATTCACGTACAGGGCAGGTTTGCTATATTTGAATGCAAGTCCATGGCGACGCGAGGGATCAGCCTTATGTTCTATGTGCAATTTCAATGAGGAGAAAAATTTGTTGCACTTCCTTGGCAGACGACCCATCCTAAAAGAATTTCATCTACGATATTTTGGTCAAAGTATACTTTCCAGAGATGAAGTTGGAGATGTCCTGAATGGTAAAGACCATTTCGCTAATTTTTATAGATACGCAATTATATTTTCGTATGACAAACTTATTCATTTTTTGATGAGAACCTTCCCCAGATAATTATGTGAGCAGTTTATTTCGAAAGTGAGGAAGTCACATTCTTCGATTCTAGTAAAAATCAAAATGTAAGTGTAATTTAAGTCCTTTAAAATAAATTTTTACGATGGTTGTAGGAATGGACTTATTCCTCCCCTTTCAAAGTAAACGGCTCATGTATTTCACTTCCAAAGCCGAAGTACAGTGTGGTATTTGCTAAATTTAGCCGCCCAAAAGTCAATTCCGTAAAATTTATGTCAGGCAAAAATGATACTTGTGAGAGGTGACCTGTTTACCAACAATAAACGACCCTTTTCCTCTTCACTGCTCACCTAGTCACTCAACGAACCAGTAAATCAGTATTCGATCGTCTCCAATAGTAAAAGGACCCATATTCGGCGTTCTGTGCGGTTAATTTATTTTCAAAAATGAATATCCATTATGTAAAAGAGTGGAATAAGTGTTTTACTATGGTTTGTGCTGGAAGAGGCAAATGAGACAATATTGAATGTTATTCCTAAGAAGTCACAGCTACAGGAAAAAGAAGTTAACTTTTTATTACACCCGTCCCTCCATGCGAATTTATAGTAAAAAAGTTCCGCGTGAATGGAGGGACGCGTGTATTTGAATAGTAAAGTATAGAAAAATCGATGGTGTTTGGTGTAATTGCGGGTCCGTCCCGATATTTGTTTTCATATCAATATAAAGATGAAGGATTTTTTAGTTCAATTCAATTAATACAAATAATACAAATCTAAAAACCTGGGATTCGAGTGAAAGTACTCGAATTAAGCAAGGCAAAGTTATACATGTCATTTTTGTCGAGTTAGAATTTGTCATTAATATAATTTATTTATTTGCTTTCGGGACCTTCAGGAATCAAGATAATGAAAAAAAAAGAAATTAATTGACATCGCGCTACAAGAAGTTGAAATTGGAATTTGCATAGAGTTTGTATGTTTAAATAACCATGAGTACATTTGATTTACTAAAGGTAATAATCCCACCAAGTCGCCCATCAAACAGACCCTGACGAGGAACACGGGAAAATAAATTCTAGCAAGCCTATACACAATCCTTGTAGAAATGCCAACCAACCCAACTATGCAAGTACTGCCTATATTTGGTGTGGCTGGACCTCTCCAGAAAACATGCGGGATTAAAAGTGGATTGAAATGGGATTAGATTGATGAAACTGGCATCTAAACTCGCATTGGATTGAAATTAGATTAAGTAAGTCCGATCCTAAAAATGTGTGGCTAATCCCATCAAGTGCTTATGTATGTGATGTTTTTTGACCTGGACTACAACTGAATTGAAATTACTTAAAATTATTTTCGGAGTATTGAAGTTTTGCTTTTATTGAGGTTACGTATCATAGAAAATAGAAGTAAAATAAAACTGAACGAGAAAACTTTGGAGCAATGCTGAAACTGAAGTACTTTTAAAGATGATACATATAATCATATATATATATATATATTAAAGTTAAAGCGACCGATCGGGCGCCCAGTGATAGTTCTCCACTAGACAAACAAAAATTGAAATTGTAATGGAGGAGGGGGGCAACATAACGATTTTTGAGATAACAGAACTTGAAGGTGTTCATCCACCCTCCTGCTCTTCTCCATTTAGAAGCCATGAATTTTCAAAGTCCAAACTTTGGAACTTTAACGCAGACACCCTGTGTAGAAGAACTTCTACTAACATTAAGTGAAGAAGACCGAAATACACAAAACATTTACATTGATTGGCGCTAAAGTGTGTAATGTAGCAATTCAGGCCACATCTGCAATGGAATGGGCTCTATGTGGCAGTGCTGTATCTTCTATTACAATTGTAGTGGATTTACTGCATTTTATTTCTTTCAAGCATTTGCTACATTTATTTCTTGACTACTGCATTTCTTTACTTAGAGAGGTGAGATCAGAAAGACACAAAAAACACAAAAATCAGAAAAGGTGTTACTATACGATGACTACTGAAATAACAAAGATACACTATGACACGATCGGCCGGAATAATGGCTTTGACCACATAAAAAACTGTAAACATTTATTTTAGGTCAAATCTCCAGCATTTACTACATCTTGAACTAATATACTACACATTTTTCTGTAGATGTACGAAAGTTTTCTTCCTAAGAAGTTACAGCACTGGTATGCAATGCGACATCAAATAACTTCAACGTCTTTTTGAAGTCTATTTTTCCAATAATTTTCTGAAGAATCTGTAGAAACACGAAATAAACACTTTCGTGCATACTGGGAAGATTTTGCAAGAAAGTCGTCCAGAGAAGCATGAAGCTAGATGTCCTAAGTGGACTTTTTCTCACTTTAGATCCTGTGGATATTCTCATGAAACCCCATCCCAGAAGAGTCGTAGTTGCCATCACTTTCCCAACACATTTTATGTAACTATGTACCATAATAAGAATAATAAAATGAAAGTGATGAAAAAGTATAAGATGTCCTTTTATTGATTTTAAAAATCCTAATAACAATGGGTAGACACACCCAACGTGAACTAAAGATAAAAAAATAATTTTGGCCGGCTAGATCAGGCAAATATCCCACTGTGCTGTGTGGCTGCTAGTTTCCTTTAAATATTTCTCTAGATCTTTGGCTTTTTGTGCCAAAATAATACATCAATACAGATTCCGTAGAAATAGCTAGAGAATGGAAAACCGCAGATTGAAATGAAGGCAGAAGAGCGCCTTGCAAAGATGCATTATTAAAAAAAAGTCACTAAAATAAAAACACCTACTAGAATGTATAGAGTGCGCTCTTCAAAAGGGAAACGGAAAGGAATTAGGCATTTGTACTTACAGGACCTGCCCTGTATCATACCCAAATGAATAGCAATAGCTATGCAGAAGATATGTTCCAAGTTTCAATTTCATATATGAGATATAAATAACGTTATTGAAGTTTATTTAGCAGCCGATGGTATTTATTAGTTTTTGAAGAAAATTGCCGGCCAACAAAGTGTGTTAAAACAAACTTTGATGGGTTGGTCACTTATCTGGAGTGAACAAACACAGGATGCCTATGGTTGTGTTGTAGAGAAGCCTCAAAGGTTACAGGAAACGTAGAAATATCCGTCTGTGGTGGTTTAACGATCGATGTGAAAGGAGACCGGCCATAGCAGTCGATGATGATGATGAGATGGAATTCTATCCACCAGAAGTGGGCCTACAATCCGCATCACATGTCACAGTGAGTCATAATCTTGAGTACGCGTCGGCAATTGAGATGTAAAAGGAATTGTGAACTGTTTTGGGTGTTCGAACGTCATAAAAATTTGGTGCAATCTCCCAATATGAGTTGTGGGATGTATCAGATCGCCGTACATGTAAGGCACTAAAGCCAACACAGACAAGACTTCATCGCAAACTGAACAGACAACTATTATAGCATCAAACTGGTACACTTTTGTGTTTTGAAAATTTGAATCAATGCCTCTTCGCCTGATGTGGGGGTTAAAAATTTTCAGATTCAAGACACCAAGCCGAGTACAGGTTGTCTTCAATCGTAACGTGAAGCGGACAGCAGCACCCGTTCATTACATCAGTGTGACCCGGAAATTGGGTCGGCTAGTTAAGGCTGGTGCACAGCGAGCTCTTCAGTCTTCACATAACATTCGCATGCATTCAAATGGCGGTGAAATATCTCTCATCACTGACATACAAAGGGCACAATTTATCTCGTAAATTTATCAATAATTTCCATTCTTCAAACAGAATCTATTCAGGTGCGCGACGGGTTCGCATCAGAACCAACACGTCCAAGGCAAGGAACAAAGCTGGCTGATAGATAGGTGAATGCCTCCGTTAAACAGATCGTGCGGAGTCCGGTGCGCCGGTGCTCCATTGTGGGTGTGCGATCGGCGATCGACGATCAACGATCATCTGCTTGTTAAAATTTTTACATTTTCCAGGCTCATTGGTATGTGCAGCTGACACAGATCATTACATTGGGTATTAGGTAACATGTCTTAGCATAAATTAAACATAAATTTAACAAGGTATTAATTCCTGAAACGGCCAGTCCATCTCTTCAAGTTTTCGTCTTGAAACGATGCGACCGCGACGTGGAGAAATTTTGCAAGAGGTTAAGTAAACGGGACAGGTCCAAAGAAGGCCTAAACTTAAAATCATGGTCACAAGATGTGGAAGACTCTTTCCATCTTTCTGTGGTTGGAATGGGCACATGGACTGCCGAGAAGTCTCCACCGTACACTAACCAACACAGGTTGGCGGTCCGGCATTCTGCAGGTCTTTCTTTCTATTGACTTTTGCTTGAATGTTAGCCAAGTGGCATGGAGTATGCGCGATTTGCTTAAAAAATTTCCCGTTGAGCCAAGAAGCTGGGCTTGGGCAGTGTTGAAAAGCAAAAGAAACAACAAAATCAAGCAAACGCAGTCGAGACACAAGGGTCTCCAGCTTTGAAGCAAATGTAAATCTGCTAAGGTGCTGGAGAAGCAGGGGAGCCAGAAAAAGAACGAGGAACGAAAGAAGAACCACGGCAGCGCAGTGTGTGGATTAATTTCTTGTATTTGGGCTCGTTTTGTGTTCTTAAGTCAGATGATGGTCTTGTCCTCACCAGTTAACTTCTGACCATCGTTACGATCGTACACTTCGACTGGTGGTTAGTTGCATTGACTTAGTCCACCGCAAGTGATCTGATTACAGTGCTGGAGGTAGTCTAGTCTAATAGTGATCGCAGTAGAATCTGGTGGTGATCAGGTGATTACTGGAAGGACTTCTGCATGCCCGAACGTGACTTAACCCGCCGTTTGACTTTGAATCCTTTCGTGGAGTGTAGAAAAGACAAAAGTATCTATTCGGTGCCAATCGTGGTAATCTTGTTTCCTGGATAAGCGTAACGGTACACACAACCTTTTTGCTACTAGAACGCTTTGGGCAGCCAGTGAAGACCGTGAAGCACCCAAAGAGAAAACAACTTCACTCTTGTCACAGCAGTAAGGCAACGTTTTGTGCTCTGTTCTATCGTGGGTTCCAGGTGACAACATCTGCGCATTTTCCACAAGAAGTGAAAATTCAATTCTATTCGGGTGATGCTTTGCTGTTAAGTGTGGAGGCTACGGGAATCACAGCCCTTAAACATTGGCTTATTTGTTCTGTTCGGTCTTTAGAGTTTGGTGATACGTTTGGAATTTTCGAAAGTTCAATAATTCAGTGCTGAAATAGATTGATTTTTGTGGACACCGTAGAAGTGGCCAAAATGGCGAGAGACAAGTTAGGCAATCATGGACTCTATTTGATGACGGTAAGTCCTGAAAATCTTCTTCATTTCTAATATATAATTGAATCCCTAATTTATGATTAAATGCCAATTCTTGTAATGAATGAAGCGTTTCTTACAGGGTTTACTCCTACATTTGCCGGTTATTGCTTTATGCCACATTAGGTTTTCCATGTTCTCTCTTTTCTCATTTTATATTGGTTTCTAGAACACAAAGAGCACTAAAACATATTTTCTTTGTACTACGAGCTGCTTCTGCGGTTTCTTATATCAGTTAATTCGTTTTTAATTGCCTAGGTGAGGAAATTCTTTTCTAATCAGGGGGCAATGTATCACAAGCTGGTGATGCTAAATTATTATATTTAGTCCCATCTAAACAATTTTGATCATTTTCCCCATCAACGGAAGTATTCTATTTCTTAAAATTGCTCACAGAAATAGCACTTTGGAAAATCTAAGTCTACAAATTTGGTTTTTTGGCTACTTTACACCGAAATAAATTCATATTTGCCTTTTCATTTCTTCCAATTATCTATTAAAAGAAGAGTTCTGTAACAGTTTTGTTATATACACATATAATGTGACATATGCAGTCTATCATCAACCAAATTTTTACTATAACATGCGGCTTCTTTTGAGCTCTTACTGCAGCATGCCTAAGCACAGATTTCTTTCTGCCTTCAGCACAACATTGCGTTTTAGGAGCTCAAAAAAGTTATACAATTTTTCAAATGTAGTTTTTCTTCTGCTTCGTTAACGGTTCGAAAGGTGTAAAGAAATTGATTCATATATACGTAAGATTTTATATAAGTGACCTATCATAAGCTGATCGGCTTATTTCGAGGCAAATTATTATTTGCTAACCATTTCCATTTGGTGACGCATAGAGGCTTCTGCGTTAGAAAACCATCGATTTTTTTCCTTCTTATTATTATTTTTACAATTGCGGGTATCAAAACACTTTATTACCTTATTGATCCTGTTATTGGGAGGCTAGCACTAAAGGGGTTAAACAGGTGGTTAATGCCAAAATGGCAGTAAATTTATTAATATAGTAGTAAAATGGCACCCTTAAATTATTGCGGTAAGGGTATTGCCTTCACATTGCAATAGTGCAAGTGACTTATAATTGGTGCAAACAACCCCAGTGGACAATGACCGTTATGAGTTTTCCCACAATTACTGGTGCTTACGTCATTCCCACAGATCTTCTCGGTATTGTTTTATTGATTGGAATATTATAACTTTGTGTCTTAATGGGACCTCTGATTTTGTATTAATTCTGTGACCGTGCACCTATTGCAGTATAAAGATTAGGTATATAAATGCATGCGTAAAAATATGTATGTTTTGTGTTTATCCAAATTTACAATCTCAGACACAAAAATGATGAGCATAGTAAAATTATTCTTTTGTTTAATGGTTGAATTGTTTAAAAACAAAATAAAGATTGGAGTTATGGAGGGGTTGGGTACGAAATTTCTATTTAATAAATCCCGACTTATAGTGATCCTGAATATTAAAACCCCGACTTTTTTTAATTTTTGTTGTTAATGTAATAAATTATTCTTCACCACTGAAGTTTTTCCTTTACTATTGGTAAAAGGAAGCGTTTTGACGTTTGTGGATTTTAATTTCTTCTAATTTTTGTTTCCTTTTTAAATTTCGAGAGCTTTTCAGTTTTTTAAAGGCACTGTCTAAGCTCAGAGTACAACCCTATGATGCAAGACAGCATAGGTTAGACGGGAGGGAAATTAGGGAAGCGGAGTTGCAACTGAGCCACTTTTTTTTGCATGAAGTTACTGTGCAACCTCTCAGTGGCTTCACAAGTACAATTCTTGTCAGTAGAAATTGCCTCAACCACTGGTACCCACATATATTGGCACGCCCTCGGCAAAATTTGAATCCCTGGCCCACAGAGGGGAAAGTCTGCAGACGTGCGCCTCAGCCCGCTCGGCCACCAGCGCGGTGTTGTTATTTATTATAATAAAGCACTTCTAAATAAGACCTTTTTATTAGGAACATATTTTTTATAACAGAGTTATTTCAAATTTTCCATAATTTTGATTGATAAAAGTGATAACTGCCAAAGAAACATAAATTCAGACTATTAAATTCTTTTTTCTGACAGATTAATAACGAAGAATTTCAGCTCATATATTCCTTTATCGAAAAAATTTGTTTAAAAGCACAGGATAATGTGTTATCTTGTTCTCCCGCGTTGCTGTGTGTTTTGTAGGTCCATCCTTTGTATGGGCATTGGATCCATACTTCTCCAGATTTAGAACGCCCGAAGAAGTCATTACAAAAAATACTCGTCGCACTCCCTTCTCTCTCTCTCTATCTTCTTCTTCTTCTTCTAATGAGGACTGCTCAACCTCCATGTTTTCTCCTTCTTTCTCTGATTTTTAGAAACCACTGCTTTAGGATTCTTACAAAAATGTCGCTTTGAAAGGATTTTTCTGGTCTTCTTTCCTTTTCTTGCTATTCTCTTTCCGATTCTAGTTATAGAAGTTAGGATGACAGTTTTCCCTTGTCCCTTGTTAATTTTATTGGTAATCCTAGCGCTCTCTTTCACAGGATATTTTTGGAAATATTGAAAATACGAAAAGTTTTGCTACATCTCCTACAGATCTTGATGACTCAGATACAGTGGAAGACTCAATAGTCGTTGCTTTTTTACGTAACAATGGCTTTGTATCCAATTCCGATGGTGTCTACTGGACCTCAGCTCTTTTAGAAGTGGAAGGTTGTTGATTTTCATTGGTTTTCGGGAGTATCGCAGTTGTTGAAAATCCCTCAAGTTGTGGTTGTTATTCATTTCCACTGGTCTTTCAGCACCATTTGATAGTCAAACAGGTGTTCTGGAATTATATCATTGTTGAAAGGGTAAATACCAGTTTTACCGAACCCTTTTATAGCTGTCTGCGCAATCATTGTTCTTAGATATGTAGCTTTGAACCACTCTGCAGAGTTGGTAAATTTTTACATAACGCTCAGGATGAGTGATCGGCCTCACTTCCTCTTCGTTAGCACATAAGCATAGAATCATAGCTTAAGTCCGGTCAGAAGTGAGTCCATTCAAATTTGAATCCAATCAACATTTGATTCTGGGCCGATGGAAATTTGAGCCGGCTCAAGCTTTGAATCAGGTCATGTTTAAGCATACAGAGTATGAGCGGACTCAAAACGGATCGAATTCAAAACTTGAGTAGACTCAAATGTTGATCGGACTCAAAACTTAAGCGGACTCACTTCTGCGCGAAGCTGTTCCGTCAGAGCGGAAAATAATTCACTATGACTATAAAGCTCTGCTCCGGAGCGTTATTTTTTAGGAGTTAAATTTTTAGCTCTGATGTAAATAAGGGACCCCTTTTTGCTCCAGTTGTGGAGGGACGAATCTGAAAATGAAGCTCCGGAGCTATATTTCGAACCCTGTCATTGAGTGTTTTAAGTGGCTTGGGAGATCATTAATGAAAATAGAGAATAAGGGTGGGGAGCAATTAGAACCATGAGGATCTTCGCGCGAGATAACGATCGGTTTATATAACTGTTCACCCTTGACGCTGTGGGTAGGATTGCTGAGAATATCCTTGGTCTCATCATGGACTGAAAAGAGTTAATGTTGGGCAGGTATGACGTACCTGATTATGAAGCAATGTATTGCTTTTCAAACAAGTGCAAAAATATTCTCCTCTACGTAAGGGTTTATTGGTTAATAGAAAGCGTCAGAACTTAGGAACGAAAAAAATCAAACCTAATTGGCCTGGACATTTTTGCTTACCTCCAGGCCCTCTACCAACCTGTGAAGTTTGTCCATGCATGAGTGTCTATTGCAATAGCAGTTCCTCAACGGATAACTTAATGGTCCATGGTTCAAGAAGACCTGCGTCCGAACAGCGGTGGCTGGGTCAACACATTTCGATTAACAAATGTTGCAATCGAACCCGCCTATTAACGTGGATTCCGAACCACATAACTTTTTTCAACTTGTTGTCAGCAGAAGAGTCTCGACCATTGGTCCCGGTGGCATTCAAATCCGAAGCAACAGCATAGTCCACATTATGGCCCAATGTTCCATTGAAACCATACTCGTTCGTGACATATGAGCGTAGTTATGATTCGATGAAAGGGGCGATCATGATTAACTACTCTAACGGTTGCGAGATTAGTGGCTACTTAAAGACAACCCGCGCAATATATTTCCAGTCAGTATTTCTTAATTGCTACTCCAGCCCAGGTACGGGGTCAATGAGTTCAAGTGGGCTACGAAACATCAGTTTTATGGGATCGGACTCTCGTCTATTTACTCAAAACATAAGATGCGATAATAAGAGGTCAATTGACGGCAATAAAAAACTTGTGGCATCTTAAGATCCTCTTCAGCAACCAAAAGGGAATTAGAAGTGCCCAGACGTACTGCAACGATTCAAGTTGGAGTGGTCGAGAATCTCAAGATCGCTGCGTGAAGGCAGCTGCCGGTACATTGGTACTCGATCAGCACGTGCCTGTTTGTTTTAGCAGTTCCAGAGTATTTTCGATGCGCGTTTTTACCCGGATTACTCGAAAAATCTTGGTAGATACACCGAAGTGCACTTTGGAATGGGGAACAGTTACGTCTCGAATCAATTCTCCACGCGCTCTTAATTTTCTGATTAATTGATTTTTTTTTCTACTTCTATGTGGTTCTAGCAGAAGGAGGTGGGCAACTGGTCGGATTAGAATTTGGTTATCTTAGACTTGGGCTGTGATGGAATTCTGTTTGGCCTGCACTCCATACCTTCATTTGAACAAGTTAAATTTCCAGATTTTCTGAACTTGTTGTGGCTGCCAGCTGAGCGGACCCCTTTATTTATACACTCACTATTGCCGCTTTGGTGTCGAACCAAGAAATGGCTTTATCAGCAGTTCCTATCCTATTGCGTGACAGATGAGATTGAGAGCTACTTCTTGGGCGATTACCTTCCTCAAGAGCAACTCACTTTCCATAGAGGACACAAATATATCTAATTCAGTCTATTTTTATGTTCACTTCATTTGAGAGACCCCATGCAGTTTTTTGTTCTCTTTTGAATGTTTTTCTGTTTTCTTTTGATGCTCTTGGGCTTAAAGCTTGAAGTGCCGATTATCAGTGTGCAACATTTCGTAAAAATCGGAATTTTATGAGATTTTTGTTATTGCACGAGAAACGAACTGCTTAGAATCACCATATTTTCTCAATAGAGAAATGTAACGCTAAAACTGTATTTATGCCACCAATAATATTCCTAGGTTTTCAGTTTCGAAATTACTATACAAAGATTTCTTCGTTCCTCTGATGGTAATCTGCAGAATGTATCTGCAGTATTTTTGCGTTCCTTTTGCTTTTTTTTACTTCAAAGTAACAATAATCGTAAAAATCGCATAAAATTTCTGTTTTCGCATTTTTAAGTTCACCGCAATGCGTTTCGGCTGCCACTTGGAAGTCGAACTCAAGGTATTAACATACGGTGAAGACCACAATATATCTTAAGGGGAGATGGCAGGTTTGTGCATGGCACTGGAATTTGGTACTTCATGTGGCATTTTATTCGTGATGCATACCAAAACTCTCCAAGAGTTCACAAGATTTTGGTAGACGCGGTAAAATTCAAATGAAGCAGGTGTTGCGGAATATTAAAATGATTGCTACAAAAGCATATACGTCATAACCACACACATTAAAGCTAAAAAAACGGATACAGAAGGGATTCTCGTGTTTGTCGGTACAATAGATACCTGACCCTACGAGGGGTCAGTTCGCAAACCGAGCGACATCCGTTCGTATAAAGCAATCTTCTAAGAAAGTCAACTTTTTATTTTGTAATACTGACAAAAGAAAATAAGGCAGAGATAAAGAGATTATTAAGAGAAACTCATTTTCATACTCTATTCATTATTACTTACTCTATTCATTATTTTAATTGTAATTTGTGAAGTAGTATGACACTATCGGCAGTTGCAGGGGTGTCAAGAACGTCGCCGAAATGCATTAACGACTTCGACTAGTGACTTCTCTAGCCCAACGGTAGTGTTGTCATCTACGGAACCACGAAATGCTGTGAACTCTTCATATGAAACTCATTTCATTTATGAAAACAGCGTAAAAAATACATTCGCAATACAAGTAAGAAAACAAATAGTTCATCAATAACAAAACATAGACTTCGCTTAAATAATACCACTGAGATAAATAATGTGGAGGAAGTATTCTATTGAAATCTGCGACATATAAGTGAGACCAAATTTACTTTCTTTTTCGCAGAGCTGGACAAGTACAAAAAAAGGAATTAAGTACAAGAACAATAGTATGGAAAGCCTGAGTACTTTAGCGTAAATACAAGTACCGCATATATAAAAAGTACTTGCGACTAAGTACTGCTAAACAGTATGAGTACTTTCTAAAGTACTTTTTTCCAATCTTCGTATGTTGACAGTATTATAAGGAAGAGTACCGAGTTTAGTTAGTATTAATATAAGATAAGCCCAAGTACCTTTTGAAAACTATAATGTCCTAAACACCGCTGTTACACGTAGAGTAAAAACTGTAACGTGCAAATCTGATTAAATTTTAAGCACAAATATAAAAACCATTTATACTGCTAATTCGTCATTTTTACGGTCGAGTTTGATGAGTGACAGGATAACGGTAAATATCGAATAAGAATAAATAGAAATTTTGTAGAACCTTCCTGGCTCCAAGAATGATCCTCCAGTGAAATCCGCTGAATGACGTTGAAGTGGTACTTCATTTGTTATATTTTGCGGCGAATTGAAAGGCTCGTACAAGTATATGAAGGTACTCAAGAAAGACTTAAAAACAGATCTTGGTACTTAAGTACAAAATTAACTCTTAAGGGCAAGTAAAAAGAAGTCAGTACTTATATTCCAAGTACTAAGTAGGGAACTTCAAAAGTATTTAAGTCTTAAGTAATGAAAATGTACTTAAGTCAGTATTTTTTTACTTAAGTATTGCCCAGCACTGCTTTTCGCCCTCAAATTTTCCATTTAAGACAATAATGTAGACAAAAGATAGTGTTATAAAAGTACAGCTATCCTATGCATACCTAAGTTCGCGCAGAATTTAAATTCAAATTCCATAATCGTTAAAAATGAGAAAGACTCAAAATAAAAACAAATGTTTGCAGCAACGAGAAACATCGAGGTAAGGGAGTTGTTTAGGAGCATTCCGGCACAAACCAGGTAAAACCAATCTTTGTAGAAGGATTGAAAAGGACCCTTGAACATTAATTACATTACAAATACATACACGTAGGATAACTGAGAATATTAATTTCCAACTGATGTAATAAAATCCGATAACTCTGCACCCGAAAGGTTGCAGGCGTTGTTTTGTAACTTTGTTTGTAACTTGTTTGGAAATTGTCGAGAGGCAATATCAAAATCTCTATCCAATATCTCACATATGTGCATAAGGAGCAAGCGTCTAAGTATTAGTTATTTTAAGTACTCTCTTCGAAACAATTAAACGACAGGATTGCCCTATTGAGGCTGACCGCAAAGGAAGATCTTGGTATGTTTCTCAATATCACGTCTACAAAGAACAGAGTTGCTTACTTTCATTTAATAGACGTCAAAATCGCTCGTAAATAAGTTCCTCCTCTATTGCTTGTCACAGAGGAGAGAAGATGCGCGACGATAATTTATGTCATTTTTCAAACATCATTAATAATTCATACAATTCAGATTCAGATTCGGATTCAGGCATCGCCGAGGAACTGCCTACCAGCTGAGCTTGCACTTACCGCCGGCGAATACTTGTTAACTAGCCGCAGCTGCTAACTCATATTTACGGTTGACCTCTCCGCGGTGAAGGTAAAATCATGAAAAATTCACTGCCAAGTTGAAAGTCGATGATTACAACATCGATAAACGCTTGATAGAATACCAGTTGCGCTGTGTAGCTTTTCTGTTGCATAATTTGCATAAGACAGTTACTTACGCGTTTATAGCGATTACTGGGGAGTTCGAGGTTATGTTTACGGACTTGTTCGTAAAATGGTGAAGCGAGAAAGTTGGATTGCTTCTAATGAGGTATTTATTGGTGTATCGAGTGTGTCACTCGCAGAGACCGATAATTTCCCCGCGGATTCATGAGTTATCTACGCGGCGGCCCTGCTAACGACTTCTACTTAATTCATTTAATATACACGTGAATGCTAGTGGGAAGATTTCATTTTACGTGAATGCACCACTGATTGATTTTTTATGTGCAAAAATTGATAAATAATCCATGAAATCGAAAAGTGAGCAAACTACTGCCCGCCTGGGTCAACGTACGTGAGATGGAAGACCAAGACTGACCAAGGTAAATAATTTAAAAAAGACAAAAAGACCCAAAACAAATGAGCATGTAATGGGGCTCACTTAAAAGCACCCATAATAATGGTTCTGCACAGATGAGGCTGGAGCCCCGATTTAATATTCACTTTTTTCTCGTGTTAATTTTTTTCAATTGAAATGTTGAGCCTTTAAGGTTCACTGGACCCACTGAGCAGGGAAGGTTTGCCGAAAACAGCCATCAAGTGAACTCAACCGGATGACGTGGAAAGAGGCAGAGACTGGCGGAGTTGTCTCATCTTGATAGCATCTTAGCATGTTGCTTTGCTTTCGTCCTGGCATCTTTCGCTAAAAATAAATTACAGTTGAAAGGTGCACCGGCCAGATTGAGTTCAGGGGGGTGAAGCGGGCCGCAGGTATAATAAAAATTTGAAGTTTTGTTTGCGAGAAATATGGGCGAGCAATTATGCCAGAAAACCGAAAAACTTAAGAGCACCTAAATTGGTTTTGGAATTGTTTATTTTTGCAATTTAGTCGCTCCAACTCTTCGGTCAAATATTTTTTTGTGCTTACCTTTATTGACCACATTAATTTTTGGACTGGAGACAGAAGATAAACCCAAGATGCTCAAAATAAGTCCAAGACTCTGCAAAACAAAATTCAAATTAAAAACTTTTGGATGTAGAAATTAGCTGGGGCTGGGACTGGTGTTATTGGCCTCATCAGACGACAATTAGATTCCAGGTTGACTAACACCCGAAAGTGGTCTGCACTCGTATTTATCGAAAACTGAATTAATTAAAGTTGGATTTCTAATTTTTGAGCTTTCTCGACGTGAATCCCTGGACCATTCATAACTTCCCGATGGGCTTTGCAGCTAGTTGCTCAATTAACGATACTTAAATCGAGTGATTTTCAAATTTTCGGTAGAATTACCTTGGGTTCAGCTTTTTCACCCAATAATTGAATACCTTGCGTTAAGCGGAGGGATCTTCAGAGTTGGCTATCAAAGGAACTCGTTTTCGAATGAAAATGAAAGCAATACACCTAGACCTTTGGATGACTTCTGTTTTATCTGCCCGCGTTCTCATCTGTAATCATTCAATTAACGCAAATTCACGCTCAATTTAGCTCTGCTTGGACACTTAAGATGCACCGCGATAAGTACTGAGCCGTGAAATGTGATAAGACCCTTGCGATTTATCAGACGATTTAAAATTGCAAGTTCGGTGACATTGGTGAAGGGTCATGGAAGTTTCGGCGCATCAGAAACTGGCGAATTTGACACCAGCCACATCAAAGGATATAACAAATTATTCCACTTAAACGGTCAAGTCAAGCCCGGCTTTGCTGCTGGTCGTTTTCATTCTTTTTACGTAACTTAATTGGAGAAACTTACTCTTAAAAATTATGCTATGGCCAGCTATTGCTTTGCGATACACGGTTCCAAGAAATTTAATGTAATTTTGGAATTATGTGCTTTTAAAGCCAGCAAAAAAATGACCTTAATCTTTTTCAGTAGACAAGGAAAAGCATATTTGGATAGCTTGGGGCAGAAGTGTGTGCATTATTGACTTACTTTGTTTTAGAGGAAAGGAAAATGACGGAGAAGGGAGAAAAGGTATTAGAATATTAGGTAAAGGGTATCGATGCACATTTTGTTTAAATAACTGGTGGTCTATCCTACATTCGTAAAATCCTACTAAGGAAGAATTCTGTTCGGCTTAATCTTATCTCGAGGACGAAAGGGTGAAAACAACTCACCCACAGGGAGGTAATTGTCTCGTCCCCAGAAAGCTTTCTATTCTTTTAGACTTTGTAGACATAATGAATCGAATCAACATTTTGCCGCTGCTTTAAAATATCCCCAGTAAACACGATTAGCGTCCTTGCGCTCTAATCAGCTATTCCCGATTAGACTCAGCCGGAATTGTGAGTGGAAGTGTTAGGAAGAAGGGAGTAGATGTCTTGAAAATACAAAGTTGAACAATTGAATAGAAAAAATCCAATTCATTTTAATTGATGATAGTCTAAACTAAAAGCTTTGAGTTTAGCGGAAAGGAAAAGACGTAAATCTCGTACTACTTTGTGTATTTACAGACATCTATATTGTGAATATTTTTATGCAAAATAATTTTCTAGAATACAGAGATTACGTACGATATATCATCTTGCTGTAGCAATGGAAAGGATAATTTTCATTTAAAAGTAAGTTTCATATGGCAACCCTTTGAAGGAGTTACCCGATCTGGCTAAAGTTAGTTTTTATTTGATATAGCTAAAGGATTCATATGGCAATTATGTGAAGGAGCTGTCCAAATTGGCGCATTTTCGAACTTGATCGTTCAACTGAACACAAGATGGAAGCACTTGGTGGACACGAACAGTGTTTTTCGAAGTGAATTTCATTTCAATTTTAATAAGGTATCTATCTACCAACTTTCAAATTTCTACCTTAAACTGTTTTTGGTACAACGCGCGGACAAAGAGACAGACAGAAAGCCATGTACCCCGCATTAATGGCATTATAGTTTATTTTTGTCTGTCTTTTTTTTTACGGTGATGCCCAAACTCAGGCGATACCCAGCCTTGGCAGGGAGGAAAATGGGGATATGGAATAAGGGTGGTTAGGAGGTCGAGTGTAAATATCAGTGCACATTCGGCTTGAACAATTGCGGCCTGTAGTCAGCAGGGAAGACAGAAGAATATTTTTTTGCATTACAAACGTTTACTCAAGTAGAGGTCTTATCTACCACTCTTCATGGAATACCCCTGAGGTTTGTAATGCACTTATAAACCTCGTGTTCAAAGCCGTCAGACCTGTACGTTACCTTCCGCATCCTTCTAAACTACAGAGTCTCTTTTTTTGGTAAGCCTATAGGTTCGAACTCTGTCCTTTTATTTTATTCCACATATCTGGTATAGATGAATTTCTATCCGTAACACCAGCGAGTCTGTACCCTCTTGTCTTTTGTCCTCAAGCAAAGGTTTGACAAAATACTGAAATTCTATTCAATTCATGGCAATTACCTTATTCAAGAGAAGCTCTGTGCACAATGACAGTATTTGCCCCGAGGTGAGAAAATTTAGGTTAAAGTAAAAGCGTTTTTTATTTTGAAGTAAAAAATGGGCTACAAAATGTCCAGTACACTTTCATGCAACTTACGGCGTTAGGTTCATGACGCAAAATGATGAACAGCTCCTCATCAGACTCTTGACAGCTTTGGAATAGCCCGAAAACTTTGTTTCTGATATTCATTTCTTTGAGAATCGTTCCGAAATATGTGAAATTTCCCCGCAGCAGGAATCTGTGCGACTATCGATAAATTATACGCGCAAAAAAGCAAATTGATTGCGGGTCTAATTATCGACGGTATCTTTTTCTAAACAACAGATCTGATTGATGTAATTTCCAGAGTATCTGCGTCTTTCCTCGTATGCAGCATCCCTCCGTTGTAATTTGATGTTTAAAAGAAAAAACTTTTTCACAGACCTGATTTGTGATGCTTTCAGTGGAAAAATAGTTCAGTGAAATTTTACACTTTTTTCCGGGTTTTTGTTCTCAGCATTTGGAGCTCATGCCTCACAGTGCTCAAGTAAGACTGCTTTTCAGTCGTGTTTTCCAGGGCTTTGCAAAGTGGGACGCGAGTGCTGGCAGAAAACAGTGTTAATGAGTTTCAAAAGTACGTTCTCAGAATTTTTATGTTCGTTTTCGGTTGCACTGTAGAGATGCATTCACCACACTTGACACACCTTGAAGATGTTAAAAAAGAATTTCTTCTGGGAAGTAATGTTTAATGATTTTTCTGAAGAAATGCAGCCAGGTTCGAAGAGGACGTAAATGCTGTGACCATTTTTATTATTGTGGTCCAGTCGCCAACAGTAAATTGCACAAAGAGAAATAGATTTCCATTACTTGCTAATGTTTCAATCATATCTGGTCGAAGTAGAAGCATTTAGTAACAGGAATACTCGTTGATCAAAATTCGTATTCTAATAGCCAAACCACGTGTGACCACATAACACAAATTTTCCCATAACACAAAAGGATCTATTACGCTACAAGCTGTGAGTGATAAGTATCTTAATTCACTTCTAAATGCCGCAAATTCACATGCACTTAAGAAATTTATTAATTTCTGGATAGAATTTGATCCAAGTTGGTATTCAGATAAATTAGGAAATATGAATATTGCCAAACTGATCCGCCTAAATTTAACGTCTTCTTGTCTTTCACTTGTGAATTTTACAAACTTCTTGAATGTAATATTTGACGTATAGGTTTCAGCATTTGCTGGGCATGGATTTCCGCAGCAAAGCTAAAATTAGAAACAATTTCCGCATGTCCAGAATCTACATCTGCATGTCACTGAAATCTCCAACTCAAAAGTGGCACAATGTGAAAAATATAGTGTCTCTTGCATACTCAAGATAGCGCGAAAATTTGAATTCGAATTCTGTTTTTATAAAATGTGCAAAAGTTATAATTTCCTAGGCAAATAATATATTTTTAGGTCATTACCATTTACTATACAAATGAAATAAAAAATGAGAGACATAAAATCTTCCAAGGAGCGGCGAAATTTTTGTCTACGCACGTATAAGATGCATACAAAAGTCGTGCCGTCTTTAAAGTGGCAATGCCCTCTCCATATTTATTTCACCTCAGTGATTCTGTCGTAATTGTATTTGACATCGATACCGACCGATAGGTCTCTGCAAGAGCTTTGGATTTTCTGCATGAATCCGGCATTCAATCTGGGTATAGCTCCCTGTGTTGCGAGGGAAAACATTTTCGACACCAGCCGAAGCTTTAACCGAATTTTTAGGTCTTTTTGAAGAACTACCAAAAGAATCACTATTATGTGTTACTAAAAATAGTTCGAAAGAATGAACAAATGCATTAGCCTTCAAGGGAATTATTATGAAAAGCTAAATCTAATCTTCCCCCATCCAACACCGATATTTCGGCAATCTGATTCGAATCAACGAACACTTACTACTATTTTATATGTTCGTTGTTTCGACTAAGCTCCTGATTCCTGAGCGCTAACATGAGTAGGGCAAGTCCGGTCACCTAGCGAAGCACACTTTCCATCCGTCCAGTGTCAAGAGGTTCAGGGCCTAGTGCACGTGTTGAGCGGGACGGTCTAAGGAATTTAGATACTATTGGTAAATAGGTTAAGAGCAGTAATCTGCTCGGGTCTAGTATACATGCTGAGCAAAATGGTCTAAGCGCCTAGTTGATATAACCGTAAAAGAACTGAATTGTACCGTTAACCTGTTAACCGTAAGAGAATCGAACTGTACCGTTAGCCTGTTAGCAATATATTAATTGTGTGCCAGCAAGAGGAATTGTAGAGGCACCGTGGCTTTGGATTCTATCGACCCTGTTTTCTCGTTCTTTAACATAACATAGAGTATCCCTTCTAGCCTAGAAGGCGCACTTCACGCATGAACCCCACAATCACTTACCTATCTCCGCATTCAGCGTTCACACATTTCAATAGAAATGTGTTAAGATTAAGCTCCTACACCCGCATACAGGGATTAAAAATCTAATGCACGGAATCAATGTCGGCAACTCTACGTCGCTTTGCCAAAAAAATCAAATTGTCAAGCTTAAGCCATTCCTGGTTAGGTGGATGAATCATAGTGTCATTCCAAAAAAGATCTCTGAGCGCAGATCTGACGAAATTATGCTGAATGGATTCTATGCGGCCAATGTGAATAGTGTAGAAAGGGTTCCAGCACAGATGTCCAGGCCCAATGCATTGCTTGGGACTGACTCCTGTTTTGCGGCTAGCAGAAAAAACAGACGATTTATCAAAAATGTACCCTGGTCTTTCTTCACTGAGATTACCCACGCAATATATATTTTGACATTTTTCATCACCATCCTACCCGAAAATTGCATTGTACCCGAGACACCGAGCTAACAGTTTTCGACCGAATCATCGCAGTGTAGTGTGAAATAACGTCATAAGCTATTCCGAAACGAAACATGCATACTGTAGGCAATTTCAAGGAAGTGTTTTTATTTTATAAGTTATTTCTTTAATAAGGATGTATTAAAAAAACGCCTTAATTTGGCTTTGTGATTTCTGTCTGAATTTGACGTTAGTGACTAACTTCCTGTCTTTTTTTGGTCTGGCTTTACTAACAGTTAATATTCTGCATGCTTCCTATTAAAATGTGTGAACGCTTCTGCGGAGATGGGTAAATGGTTCTCAGCTCCCTGCTGAGAAGTGCGCCTTCTGGGCTAGAAGGGAAACTCATTATTATTATAACACGCTTTATTTTCTCCTATGTAAAATTTTAATTTAGATGAGGTAACTAA
>QYTT01083837.1:39484-49856 GCA_006980735.1 Dasypogon diadema
GCTAACATGAGTAGGGCAAGTCCGGTCACCTAGCGAAGCACACTTTCCATCCGTCCAGTGTCAAGAGGTTCAGGGCCTAGTGCACGTGTTGAGCGGGACGGTCTAAGGAATTTAGATACTATTGGTAAATAGGTTAAGAGCAGTAATCTGCTCGGGTCTAGTATACATGCTGAGCAAAATGGTCTAAGCGCCTAGTTGATATAACCGTAAAAGAACTGAATTGTACCGTTAACCTGTTAACCGTAAGAGAACCGAACTGTACCGCAAGTCTGTTAGCAAATTATTAATTGTGTGCCAGCAAGAGGAATTGTAGAGGCACCGTGGCTTTGGATTCTATCGACCCAGCTTTCTCGTTCTTTAACATACCATAGAGTATCCCTTCTAGCCCAGAAGGCGCACTTCACGCATGAACCCCACAATCACTTACCTATCTCCGCATTCAGCGTTCACACATTTCAATAGAAATGTGTTAAGATTAAGCTCCTACACCCGCATACAGGGATTAAAAATCTGATGCACGGATCATCGTAGTGTAGTGTGAAATAACGTCATAAGCTATTCCGAAACGAAACATGCATACTGTAGGCAATTTCAAGGAAGTGTAATTTAATTACTTTGAAAACATATCAATTTTCATTTAACACTTTATCTATTCTAGATCTGTGTAATTCTCAAGTTATCAATATTTTTTCTTCTGTGTTATCTGTTTTTAAGTGTTGTCTTCTCATTCCCTTTTTTTCCTCATGTAATTTAATCTGGGTTTTCGTGTAATTTTTCTTTGCCAAATCTGTCCATTTCATCCAATATTTTTCTGAAGCTAAAACTTTGTTTCTTTAATAAGGATGTATTAAAAAAACGGCTTAATTTGGCTTTGTGATTTTTGTCTCTATTTGACGTTAGTGACTAATTTCCTGTCCTTTTTTTGGTCTGGCTTTACTAACAGTTAATATTCTGCATGCTTCCTATTGAGATGTGTGAACGCTTCTGCGGAGATGGGTAAATGGTTCTCAGCTCCCTGCTGAGAAGTGCGCCTTCTGGGCTAGAAGGGAAACTCATTATTATTATAACACGTTTTATTTTCTTCTATGTAAAATTTTAATTTAGATGAGGTAACTAAACTCAAAAGCTATATACATGGAATTTTCAGATGATGTTTCTTATGGCGCAAAATCAATGAAAATATACCCAAAAATTAATTATATAATTCAGCGTGGTTAAAAAATTGAGTGGTAAGGGCAGCAATTGTAGGCTTGTAGCATCTTGTTCATTGGCATTCTTCATGACGCAAGTGAGTAAGAATGTCAGCAATACACTGAGATAAAAATACGATAGAGCATTGCCGTTTCAAGAATGGTATCATTTTTACGCTTATCTCATTCGTGCGTAGAGAAAAAATTTAGCGCACGTTAGAAAACTCTAGTCCCTTAAGTATGTAATTCGTTTAGTAAGTGATTGATTATGATCTAAAAAATATTTCTGTTGTTTATTTTCGACAATACATTTTTTTGTGCAAAAACAATTTGACGCGGCAAGTGGACAACTGTAAAACACTGGCGTATTTATGCCTTCCCTATTAACATATATTGACATTAAAATGGTCACTTGAATCGCTTGTAGCTTGTAGCTTTGTTCCTGTTCTCCACCTTCCTCCTTAACTCCTTATTTCTCAGAATGTAACCAAAACACATCACATAACCTCTTTTATATCAGTTACTAGCTGCCATTTTTCTGATAGATTTCACTTATCCTAAAAGGCAAGAGGTCTGTTCTTCTACTTTGGCTAAAAAATTATTTGGCGAAAACTTTATGTGAAGTGGGGGTATACTGTGGCACTCTTCTTTAATTTCTTTTCGCTATTTTCTATAGCCTAATATCTAATTACCTTATCAATTTTTCTGCAATCAATTTTTTTGCAATTTTAGGCCAAAGTACAATATCAGAACTTTTCTTCTATTAATTTTCCATCGTCGACAAGCAGGCAATAACACTGACAGCCAACTGCATTTGCTATCAAGAATTCGAACTCAGAAAATTTTTCATTATAAAACTTTACGGATGACGTAAACTTTGGGTAGACGAATAGACCTAAGATCATAAAGCTTGCAGATCAGGTAGGAGGTGAAAATCAAAGTTTCTGTCAGAAAATTTCAAACATACGGACTATAGCTGGCGGCTTCGAGCCGCCAAATATACATGTATTGAATACTTCTGTATTCAAATTCTTGCTGTCAAATGCAGCTGGATGTCAGTGTCATTGTCGGCTTCTCGACGGTAAAAAATTAATAGAAAAAAAGTTCTGGTCTTGTAGTAGGTCTTGGGGTAGTCCATTTGCAAAAATTTGATAAAACAATAACATAATTAGATATTAAGGTATAGGAAAAAACGAAAAAATTAAAGAACATTGCAATAGAGTGTCATCATATGACATAAAGTTTTAGCTCAAATCCGTTTTCTTATTTCAGACACATTATATCCCCATTTCACATAAAATTTTCGCCAAATAATGTAAAATTAGAAAAATAGATCTAATATTACAAATTAAATTCAAAACCTAAATACGGAGTTTAATTACCGAACCGCGAGAAGTTGTTATATTCTTTTCTACATAGTAAGAGTTTTTGAGACTGATTGTCGCGGTTCTTACGACATCTCCACACTCCACACAACCGTACCCAACCCAGAAATGCAAAATATCTCACATCTTTTGCACGTGGTTGACAATATTTCCAATTACAAACCTCACAATACCGTTAATGTTGGTTTCTTCGGTTTTTTTCTAAACATCGAAATATGTCCGAGTACTTCTTGTCGGCAAGAAGAATTTCTATTGTTTTTGACATATGAAAAGTGTCGAACAGCCTGGTCTCAGCAACTGTAACTCGTAAGGTCTTTAAATGGGTTGAAGTCATCTTACCGGTTCCTCCTTGCGTATCAAGTGCACTTGGCTGCAGAACATCTTCTAACGTTGCATTTGCAGGCACTAAGCCGCACCTGATACACCTCCTTAGCTACAATGCAACAAAATGTAAAGACTCGATGATCGTACGTAGAATATGTGGACATGGGCATTAGAGCTAAAGTAGGAAACTTCTCCAGTTCACTTTGTGTACTTTAGTTTGCAACTCGATGCTGGATGTTTTTTAATGGAAATTTACACAGCAAACGTTCGCTACCTTTCCATAAATAAATCCTGCTGAAGGGTAGGCTCAGTGCGTCTATCAGTCAACCGAAACCATCGGCTGATAGTGTACGTGAATGCCTCTGAGGCCGTAACGTATGCAATAAAAGTCCGTGATCTCGTGTCGTGAATGTGGCTATATTCCATTAATCCAATAATGCCGTTTCCCTTAACACCTTCCACTGTCTCGAAGCCGTTTAGGCCCACTACTGATTGCACCCTGCCCACCTCCCCGTCCCTGTAGGTATTGACCACTAATGTCCGAATCCAGCCGAACAGTAATGATATTGTAATTGAGGTCCATTTCTATTATACTGCCACCGGTGTGCTGCAGCATTCCACTATTCCAGTAATACTTCGGTTTTATTGATTGAAGATATTCTTCTTCTGATTTTCAGATATCAGTCTGCCTCATGCACGCCCTTAATGGACGGGTTCTGGCGATGGAGCTGGGTGCGCGCTGTCAGCACGATATGGATTGCACCGACTGGATGAAAGGAAGCGCCTGCTCCATGGAGGGAGTCTGCGAGTGTGCCCCGTACTTCGTCCAGTTCAACGAGACGACCTGTTTGCCCTGTGAGTACAATCTATAGTACCTTCGGAATCTATAAATTCAAAGATTAAACAGTGGTGAAGTGGGTCTGTGTTTACTCAAGTAATTAGATTGGAGGTGAGATGCACTTCTTATGCATGTCGGCCACGAATTTGCCTATTTGCACTTTCAATTCTGAGTTCTGACGGGCACTGAACTGACACGTTTGCTTTCCGTTCCGAAAGCTGTTTGCACGGAACGTTATGTAGGCAAATATTGAACGCCTTTTGATGACATGTTTCTTCCGTTTCTTACAGCTCAGCTTCTTGGAAGTGATTGTGTTTTGGCAGAACAGTGCACCATGAAGGTTGCTAACAGCAGCTGTCTTGACGGTGCTTGTCGGTGCGTTGAGGGATTTTTGCAGTTTAGGAAGCATACCTGCCTTGGACGTAAGTTTTTATCTTTTTTATTATCCTATGTTATATTAAGCAAGGTATTGACATTTTTTTCAAAGCTATTCTAACTTCCGATAAGCCATTCGCCGATGCAGGGCAGGCAATTCCTAAAAGTAAAAAGTTGAGGAGCGACGACTGCCTGCAGGGCTGCAGGCATAGTCATTTCATTATGGAATCTGGCAATAAACGTCCGTAAAACGTAAATGATGGTCGACCAAGCAATAAATGTCGATTGCAAGCGAAACGATCGCGGAGATCACATAAGAAGCTTCACAAGCCAGGTTTCCAGATCAGTTCATTGCTCGCGTATCCCGTTGTCAATATTTCAAATTTAACGACGGATTTTTTTAAAGAAGTGAAGCACACCTATAACACGAAATGAGCCATAACTCTTCATGACATTCTGCTAAAGACATCAAACTTACCCAAAGGGCGGTAGTCATAACTCGGGGCCCCACGGCCCACAGGTCAACACTGTTCAGATCGTGCTGAAGCACCTCCCCGACCCAAATGAGATGCGTGTGCACGAACGCTTGCATGCCTCATTGCCTCCTCGACTACATTCTTGTTACACTTTCATTCGAACTCCATTTCTAAGCTGGCCGTTTGCCGCGACGGATTCGGCTTGCTTAAGCCGTGTTCCACTTGCCTTTAAATAGTTTTCAATTGAGCACATCACAACAGGCCACTTATTATGCAATTGTGTCTCATTATGCACATTGTCCAGGCTCGTACCCGTACCCGTACGTTTTGTGATCGCTGCACTCGACTGTTGCCAGGTTCGTCATTTTGCTCTGCTCGTATTGATTCTTGGGAAGTGCAATTTTACTTCGCCTGAGCGGGGTTCGTGTCTAGCGTTTATTTTGAGTTCGACGGAAATTTTGTGAGAAACGCCCGTGGCCGCGAACTTGCGAGCCCCAGATTTTGTGGAAAAACGTGAAATCGCATGCAACATTTCGTAAGAATTCAGTTGACAGAAAAACCGTAGCGTCGTTAATCTTATTAACGATCGCAACAGACACCATGGGATGGCATTTGACTGGTTTTAAATGAAAAGTGAAGATGTTCCCATCCGAAGGGTGCAATTATTAAGCCCACTCTGTTACAGATCGCACGTCTGGCAGACGCTGCTGTGATTACTTGGACATTAGTGCGAACAGATTCCTGCTAATCAAATAATTACATAGCAGCCACTTTTTACGATAAGCAGAGGTCTTGACGAGTTCTCCGTACCTGCTGTCAGCTTATTTAATTAATTGTTGCTTGATTCCTTCCATCGCCTTCTGTCTGTCTGCGGATGGAATTCAGTCCATTCGTTCAGAATTTATTGAAGCCCATTTGCTCAAACCAATTTCTGATTAAGTTGTTATGATATTTTCAATTTCGCTAATTAGACACATTTTCTACATTTCTCTTTTTGTTTCTTACAAGATTTCCAAATCGAAAACTAACTTGTTTACAAATCAAAAGCAGTGTAATGTCACGTTTTCATTGCACCGAATTAATGCAATTTTGAGGAGGCAATTTCCAAGTGACAGGCAAGCATTTACATTTTCACTCATGTGATTTTATTTGCTGGTGCTGGGGTAACACCACGTTCTGGAGCTGTTTTTAATGTGTGTAATCAGGTAAATATAAATCTTTTAGTAGATATACATTTATTGTCCCCATAGACATCATAATATATATAGATGGAGCATTTCCGATCAAAGGCATACTAGATATTGATATCAAAATATAAACTCTCTCCCTCCAACTTAGAATATGTTTATGAACTAAAATCTTTTCAATTGCATATAAGTCGAAAAAATAGATAAATGTTTTATTTATATATCTTTTGCATCCTCAAAAATTTATTCGACATTTTCCAGGCAAGCCAAACCCATTAACCACTGAAAAAAATTCCGATTTTGCTGAGTTAAAGTCTTTTTTAAACGATTTTAGTAATTATATTGCATGCCGAATTTTAAAAAAAATATGTTTCTATTGATAATTGCCGTAATTAAATACTTTTCTTGATTTTATGTAAAATGTGCACGTTTTTATCCACTATCCAAAAATTGTATCAAATTTGAAAGTTGACACTCCGTCCATTTATTTTAAAACGTCAGTGATTGTCCCATTCTTGATTTACAAAATCGATTTAAAGTAAAATGGCGTCGTGGCAGCCATATTTTAAATGTCTTCATCGTGACTTGAGAGTTTTTAAAAATATTCATTATTGTGAAAAAAAACATCGGCTTTAAAAATAACGATTTTGGGGCAAAAGGTAATAACTTTTCTATCTTCCACAATAATGAATATTTAAAAAAAAAACGTTGGCATTTTTTCAGCTGACGCGATGAAGATACTTATGACACTTTAAATTTTGTTTCAGGCTTCAATGTGCACCAGACACACGACTCCTCGCGGAGGTCTACACTTTGGGAGGTGATTTCGAAATATGCCTGCCACAATGCCATTTTACTTGTACTCTGCTTTGTAAATTAGGAATGGGACAATAAATGCGTAATAAGGGGTTTATAATTACTCACATGCAAAAATTCACGTCAACGTTACATATATGGTTTTTCAGCTTCCCTTCAGGGAGAGTCGTAGGTCTTTTTATACTCCCTTTTAATTTTTGTCATGTATAAAATGGAACAATCAACTGCCATCATCATATCACATAAGCGTGAATTCTGGTAAATAGCACCAACGAAGGCGTTCGCTAGAATAATGAAATCTCATCAAAATTACCTGGCAATGAGGTGATTTCGAAATGATTCCGATTTGTGGAAAATTGCGTATAATTTTACAAAGCAGTTAAAAATTACATAATTTCTTGGCAATGTATCACTTCTTTGTAAATACGACTCAGCCGCAATAGTAATTTCCATTTTTAGGACTTGAAACGGGTATAGTCAGCATGACTAAATTCGTTTATCTAAAGTTAATTTTTTTACGGCTGCATTCAACTTTTAGTGGCCTAACGCTAACAGTTTTTTACACCTTAATATATATATATATCAAATATAGAATTCTTTTAGTCATCACTGTTTTAGGTACGCTTACTGTATGCGTCCACTGACTGCTCAACAAATTAAGCAAAGGTCTTTCTTAGCCAACCTAACAAAAGTTGTGATATTTTGCCACCCATTTTCATGTTTCATCCCTTAATGTTGAGCGATTAATTTTTTTGTTAAAGTGTTCATGTACTTGGTGGACAATGTTAATTTTTGTAACTGACCAGTCTGTAGGTTGGTATGTACTGTTTTTTCTTTATTGAAACGCTCTAATCTGGAGCAGTTGATTTTGTGAGACCAATTAGGTCTGCTATTTCCTGATAGGATTTTCTTTTATTGTAAAGATTTATTATAACCTCTTTTCCGGAATAGGTTGAAAGGTTTGCTTTTAACAGAACTCAGAACTTGACTGAAAATAAGAAATACGTCGATACCCTTACACACCGACTTGACTTGATTTTGTGAGACCAATTAGGTCTGCTATTTCCTGATAGGATTTTCTTTTATTGTAAAGATTTATTATAACCTCTTTTCCGGAATAGGTTGAAAGGTTTGCTTTTAACAGAACTCAGAACTTGACTGAAAATAAGAAATACGTCGATACCCTTACACACCGACAAGCATTTCCAGGAAATTAGTGGAAAAGACCCAAAGGTGGCGATCGTACGTCAATTTTTGGTACACACATTTTTATACATTTCGTAGATTTGTTGTTTTATGTGAATATGTTTTTGATATTGTTTTTTATTAATTTCGATGTTTTATTCTTTGGATATGTGTTCGAAAAATAAACAAAGCGCTTGCCTCGAGCATCGTGCGTCAATTTTTGCACAATATGTTATATGTATTCAGGCTGCCTCATCGCCGACGTTTACCACGAATACATTTTACGTAAAATCAATGAAAGTATTTAGTTACATCAATTATTAACAGACATATAGCTATATTTTAAAAAATTCGGCACGCAATAACTTAAACTTAACTTAGCAAAATAGAAATTTTTTCTTACTGCTTATTGGGTTCGCCCTGCCTGGAAAATGTCAAAAAAGTTTTGGGTTTGTAAAGGATAGATATAGAAAACAATACATCCATCTATTTTGTCTATTTCAGTTCAGTAACATATTTTGAGTTTAAAGGAGAGTTATTTTGTAAAGCACTTTTGGTATCAATATTTAGTATGCGTTTGTTCTATTTATCAAATTTTTATACTTTAACTACACCGTGGAAAGCATGCTACTTCTGCAAAAACCTCATAATTCCAAGTCATGAACTGCAATTTTGCCTTCAACTTTTTACGAACGTTGTAAGATACGAACAAGTGGTTTGACATTTGTAAACATGAATCATCAGACCACTTTTTCTTATATTAAGGCAGTAAAAAAATCATTTTTGGTAAAGCTATTAATATTTCCTCACGTGTTATTTTTTTATTTTTATACAGTATAAAACTTTGCGTATTTCACAATTTTTTAACAATTTTCTACACTGCCGTCCAGGATCACTTGGACAAATTATGTGACATGAAATAAATCTCGGCCTAAATGCGATTATGTATTGTAAAAAAAGTAATTGATTACGTGATTTAAAGTCGGTAGCAGAATTTGAAATATGTAAGCCTCTAGATTTATGCCTCTATCAATTCGGCTGCCGGCGTGATGCTTTAATAGCACTGTTGAGTGATCTTGCCTTTCAGCAGCAAAAGTTGATTGCCAACAGCAAATGTGTCGAGCATATAAATAAAAGAAAAGATAAAAAAGCGATTTCAAAGTGCAAAGGAATTTCTGAGCATTTATTTCAAGTGCCCGCCGCGATTTTAATTTGTTGTGATATGATTACCAGCTATAAATTCATTTTGAATGCCATTCCAGTGCCAATCAGGCGCAGCAAATTTCTCTCGAATGTAAAATTGAATTCCAAGGCGTCCGACGTTAAAACATAAACAGAAATTGCAGAGACTCGGCAAGAAACAATGAACAAGAGGTCGCTGTAATGGAGAAGAAATTCTCAAAGTTCAGTGGATGATCTCGTTCACAGGTTGGCTCAAGTTCGTGCTATAAGATGGTGTCAATTAGATATGCGCGCTCTGATCACTTTTCCAGAAATTCTGTTCAAAATTCGACTTGGAGTTAATCGCTCACTTGCGCTGCATTGCTGATCTGTTCTGCACTCGATGAGGTCTATAAGATAATCATTAGCAACATTACCTGGCTTTTACGAGCCCATTGTTTTCTGCGGCAGTTCTTGATGCCATCAAGTGAAAACGATCAAGAAATTGCTGTTGCCACTGGGCCAATTTTACTGCTCTTACTCTTGGCCGCTTATTGTCGTTACTAACTGCTCGAAAAGAGGTCAACAACTCTGGCATTCACTTGTAGTATTCCAGTTCATCATGATTTGAATCAGAAATAAAAACTTGCACTAAACTAGTGAAAACGAGAAATGATTGCATTGAGGTAATAAATTTGGTTCAGGTGAGAGCTGAAGATCTACATAGGGCTTCCAGGCGAAATTTAATTAAACTTTAGACAATTTTGAAAATAACCTTTGACGCAGCCAGCGTATATGGTCCATGGCTCTCGGCTACTTGACTATTTAGTTTATATTATTATTGCTCGCTAGTCGTTTCTAATTCTTACTTCCTGATTCTCAACACTAGCTAATAGTAGAAAGTAAAAAAATCGCAGTTACGTGGAACGCAGTCCAACGTTTGTGGTAACCCACGCCGGTGGTTGAGTGGGCTGAGGCGTACGTCCGCAGAGTTTCTTCCCTATTGGCGTGGGTTCGAATCCTGCAGAGGACACGGCGATTTTTCTGGGTACCAGTGGTTGATGCCAATTTCACTGACAAAAATTCTAATTGTGAAGCCACTGGGATGTTGCACAGTGATAATTGCATGCCAAAAATTGTGGCTCACTTGCAACATTTGTCAGGTTAAAATTTCCCAATCTCCCCTTCCCTAATTTCAAAATAATAGTAATTTTGTATACGCGACGCCATCTCTTGGCGACACCAACGGGACCAAACAGCCCAGTATTTTTGAGTGTTATTTAAATATTTAAAAAAATAACCATATTTCAAATGACAGCCTTTGAGGTTAGGTGGCCATTGTTTTCCTACTGATATTTTTCAAGAAATTCGTTAAATTTTTTGTAGGTTTTTCTTTAATTGTGCTTTTAAAAACGTGTAATTGCTGCAGATCTCC
>QYTT01083837.1:49876-64623 GCA_006980735.1 Dasypogon diadema
TCTCGGCTACTTGACTATTTAGTTTATATTATTATTGCTCGCTAGTCGTTTCTAATTCTTACTTCCTGATTCTCAACACTAGCTAATAGTAGAAAGTAAAAAAATCGCAGTTACGTGGAACGCAGTCCAACATTTGTGGTAACCCACGCCGGTGGTCGAGTGGGCTGAGGCGCACGTTCGGAGAGCTTCTTCCCTGTTGGCGTGGGTTCGAATCCCGCACAGGACACGGTGATTTTTCTGAGTAGCAGTGGTTGAGGCAATTCTACTGACAAGAATTCTAATTGTGAAGCCACTGGGATGTTGCACAGTAAAAATTTCATGACAAAAATTGTGGCTCACTTGCAACATTTGTCAGGTTAAAATTTCCCAATCTCCCCTTCCCTAATTTCCTTCCGGCTAAGCTGTGCTGTGAGCATCATAGGGTTGTCCCCTGAGCTTAGGCAACACCTTAAAAAAAAGAGGCATCTAGATCCAAATGCAATCAAGTTTACGGTCTCTTTCTGGCAGTGCGGTCATCAGAAAATTATTATCAAACTAGTACACTTATAAAATAATTTTACAGGTTGGTTCACATTCATAACTCATGTCCAAAGATGCAATTTCATGGTAGACAAATAACATGTCCTGTGCCTTTTCAACTTATCAAATAACTATTCACGATTTTATAAAACGCAATACTTTTGGTGGTTTTAAGTGGTGGTTTTAGGTGGCTTGAAAAGTCTTTAGTGTCGACAATAAAAGACTAACTCTCAAAATCGTCAAAGCCTTCATTGGTTTCAGCGATTATTTCATTATTTGAACAGGATCTGCGTCCAGCAGGCCATCGCTTCAAGTTTAGAAAAGCATAGGAATTGCACGGTGCTTATTTTTCAAACTATTTCCTTCAGTGTTAATATTTAGTTATACGAGAATAAAACTTAAAAGAATTATTCAAATATTTCCCTATTTATTGGTATTTTTTTAAAAATTGTATCAAAAACTATGAATTGCCCTGATACTTTTTTAATGACTATATGTCAACGAAAATTTAAATATGAAGGCTTAAAAGATTGTCAAAAATAATAATAATTTTGTATACGTGACGCCATCTCCTGGCGACACCAACGGGACCAAACAGCCCAGTATTTTTGAGTGTTATTTAAATATTTAAAAAAAATAACCATATTTCAAATGACAGCCTTTGAGATTAGGTTGCCATTGTTTTCCTACTGATATTATTCAAGAAATTCGTTAAATTTTTTGTAGGTTTCTCTTTAATTTTGCTTTTAAAAACGTGTAATTGCTGCAGATCTCCTTGCTGAGTTGGTACTGAACTTATAGAACTAAAGTAATTTTTTTAACTGTTATTCTAAATGCCAGCATTTAACTCATATACGTACTAAGTTCCTAAGAAATAGCAACTGAAATATATCTAAAGCATTATTCGTTATCTTTTAATCTTGGCAGCATTGGCCCTCCGTTCTACTGCTACCAATTGAAGGTTAAGAGAATAAGTGTAATCGCGGACAATGCTCTGGAATTATTCTCGGTGCACGACCCAAGGTGGAATAATTTTAATCAGGCCGCAATTATTGTGGGTGAAGTTAAGTACCGTAGAGTTCTCAGCTGCAATAAAACACACCATCCGTGTTTGCTGATTGATGAACATGTGATAAGCCCCAGTGGAATACTTCCAGAAGCAGTTCAGCTTCTCATCTTGGGTAGATCCCACATAGCGAGCAAGAGGAAAACACAGAAGAAATGATCTGGCTGCGATTGCACGTAATTGTACAATGAACTCATTCAGTAAATTCTCAAGATTTTTATCGAATGTCAGATTACACAACGATCTCAGATTGGTGCTGCCATCTCCATATACGTTGATTATGTCACCCATGCAGACCTGATCTTTGATGGGAGACTAGTAAAGACGGCTTCCTTATCACTTTACGGTCACTTGGGGGAATTGTGCCGTTCGCTTTTCAATCCTGCTTTTAACTGTAATACGAAGGCTCAATTTTAACAATTTAAAAGTCGTAAAAGTGCACTTCCTTCATTCCTTAGTTTATTACGCTCCGCAGGGCTTTGTTTACAAACAGCAGGTCCAGGCCATGCACGGACATGGACCCATCCAGACAAAAGCTAATGAGAAGTATGTAATATAATTGCTCGTTTGTTCGCTGTGTTAGATGACATAAAATTTTATGTTTTCTTAGATCCATGATCTGTCTTTTCACTAGCAGGTGAATAGCTTGTGAAAATAAAATTAAACCTCTAGAAAATTCCAACATAGGGCAAAAAAATATGTTTCCTATAGTTTTCCTAGTTTTTCTTGTGTGGCTAACAGGCACAAATTAAAAGAATAATAATTATATAACGTCACAATTTTTCAACATAACTGTTCTGAAACTTTGAGAAGTCTGTGAAATAGATCACAGGAAAGTGAAGCCTTTAATATTCGTGAATTCGAAAATATTGATTCAAATCTGTGCGCGAATTTAACCGTTTGAGTGCTGAGTATAACAGTTTTGTTCGTGAAACGAGTGCCATTGAGCTCCTCAGCACTCAAGCGGTTAATTGTACTATGCGTTTTCTATTAGAGACTACTTGAGAGCGAACAGTTTGGACAACAATGGGACAATGTAAAATGGGCCTCTGTACAAAGTGCTTCGGGAAATTATGTTTTATAAATGTAAAGGTAGAGAAAAATAAAAAGGAAACACTAAACTATCAGATTTGACACAACTAATGATCTATATCTATACTAAAGAAATAAAAAAATATATATATACATAAATAAATAGAAATAAAAATAATAATAAGAAACAAAGAAAAAGGTAAATATGTAATAATGTAAAGTCTGCAGTTATTATGGAAGGGACGCCCAATCTTGAAGTGTATTCAAACGTAATGGCTTTTTCCTGTCTATTAATTGAAAAAAATGAGCACAATTTCCTCATACGGGTTAGACACTAATACAATGTTACTAACCTAGCTATCTTAACTAAGGGGTTTTATCGGTGAGGGGAGGGAGTGACGTCCCATTGTAAGGTACTCACTGTTCCGAGCTCGGGATTATATGCAACTCATTACAATTTTAGTTGCGAATCATATCATGAAGACAAATTTCAAGTTTTCACACAGATAGGACGGAGTTCAAACCTCGGTCGGACCACTAGTTTACCTCAACTTACTGAAATTCCCCGGGCTCAAATTTATGTACGAACCAAAAAGGTTCGTTATAAATTAAAGGCAAACTACTAAAAGGCAAGACTACCAAATACCTTGGTTGGCATCCACTACCATCCCTTCAGTCTACATCTGATACAGTCTCTTAGGGAACGTAAACTTCCCCAAACTCTAACGAGTTCACTTTAATAGCAGCTGTGAATTAACCTTTCGAAAAAATACTCCAGCTGCATTGCACTTGAATTCTAATATTAGTAGTAGTCCTTTGTATGAACGATATACGCTAGGTCAAAGCAGTAGATAATTTATTAGCGGTTAAATTGTCGTGCACAAATTAACAAATTTATCAATAGATACTCTGATCTCTGCATAGATAGTAGAATACGACGATAGTAGAATTACGACCTGTAGCGACAGCAGCAAAATCAAGAGAGATTAGCGAGATTAGCACAAAACTAGTATACTAGTATAGCGCACTTGTTTAATTCCCGCGGTTCAAGAAAATTAATTAATGAACGATAGGGATGAATTCGGATGTAAAGGCATGGACCCAAGCGTGTAACATCCTTGAACACATCCATTTGTTTATTTTCTAGTTTCGTTTATGAACTTGCTTTCACTATTTCAGGACCTCTTTAGGACTATTTCTGGCCTATTGCTTTGGCCATTGCACAAGTGTCCACATTTTCATAAGTAGCACTCAATTAGCTTTACTTACTTTGGCGCTTTTCACAATAAACAGCATTTGATTTCGAAAAAGTTAATACCACGTAGAAAATAATAATTTATACCAGGCAAGCGGTGAATTCAATTTCGGAAAAATATCAATTGGGCTCTTTTTCATTAGCAGGGCAGTATGGGCCCCCAAGTGTTCTTTGTAGGTTTTTTCAGTCATCAGGTGATTCCGTGAAAAATTGTATAACTCATTAGTGAAACAAGTCAAACGTTTGCCGCCTCGTGATCGACCCAAATACCACAACGAAATTTGTTTTCTGGACCAAACAAGACGAATCCCAAATTTATGAGCATAAATGAACCGCCCACAAATGATGCGAGGGCTCCAACAAAGTAGTGCCTTCTTAGAAATTGTGGGAGCCGCATGAGCGAATAATGTAACTGTTTTTCCTAATTATAAGACAATCCACAGAGTTCGGAGTCAGCACATGTGAGTTCCGATCGGGAGTAGGTTTAAGGTGGACACAGTTGGAATTTTTAATTGTTCGGAACCATGGAGAGGCAAGTGCAAAACCACTGACCGCTGAGCAGACAATCAATTGAGAGTGCCGATCATTTATAAGTGACCATCTTAGATTCGGCACACGAGGCTCAACTACCGGCCCCAGTCTGAGGCTCTGGATCTGGAACCCATACCGAATTTCACGTTTTCTAGGTTAAAAACGGTATTCCACAGCCTTCGAAGACGAGGCGTCTCGTTAGCTTCCTATCAATCAGCATCGACAGCGAAAACCAGTGCTGGGAAAAAAGTTGTCAGATCGACGACACATTCCGCTGAAAATGATAAAATGTGAATAATTGCCGGCACCCTGGAGGCAGGTGGAGTAATGATGAAACGATGATCATTGAGCTGAGCAGAACTCCTGAAGGTCGGAGCAGAGATATCACTCTGATTGCTAGGTGAGCTTTAGTGCTTTAGGTTTGGCTTTGTCCGATGATTGGTCATCACTTCACCGGCGCTGATTTTCTGGATGGCTCCAGCTGAGCAGAGAGGGGAACCGAAAAATCTCGCTAAAGGTAAGAATAACCGGATCTGACAATCTTTGAATTTGCTATTTTTCTTCTTGGATTGGACAGAACTTGGCGTGGACAATGCGCCACTAACAGTTCTGGCACACTTTCCTACAGCCCGCGGCGTGGGGAGTAATGATCAACGTCTTTTTGTCGGCGATTACCGAGGAATTTTTCAAGCAAAAAACGCGTAAAATAGACCGTTTTGTTAGATGAATAAGCTTAATAGACGTAAACGATCCATTCATCACCGCAGATAGATTTAGTGGGCGGTCATTTTTTCCTCTAAATGGGTCAGTTCTCGAATTGTTGATGTGGGAAAAGGTGAAAGAGGAAAAAGTTGTTCCAGTTGGCGCTAGAGATTGATTGCGGCATTTTTTCCGCGTCATTTTACTTTTAATGGAATATTTTTCTTCTTTCAGGAATAAGGTATCGCTGGTGTTTCTGCTTGCCGAGAAAATTACCAGCGTGATACAGGTAATTAGTTTTTGGAGGCCATTGTCTGAGCGCATGATCTGGTAATTCAATTCAGAAATTCCTTGCGACTTGCTCTCATTATTTTAGCCGAGGAATAATGAGAACCATAGAATTACTTCTTAGCCCTGGGCGCCTGTTCCCTGGCTTGGAGTCTTAGAGCCACTTTATTATCTTATTGGCGTGATATTAATTAGTACAGACATTATTTTCACCGAGATGAAATATAATTTTACGTGATCGCCGCACTCTGGCTTTGACACAAATTCGATTCTATTACATCAGTCCTAATTCAAACATAAATTACTAGAAAATGTTTTTGCATTTGAATTTAATTAAAAACGCAGCATATATGTGGTTCTCGTATGAGTTTTTACACCGCGTCGTCATCCAATCTTTAAACGATCAATTTCAGCAACGTTTCCTTTGCGTTTTCGTGCAATGATTGCTTTAGTGATATAATTACATTCTCTCCAGTGAATTTAAAAAGGAATTCTTTATTATATTTGAGGTTATACGACCCTTAGACCGTTGCGCCACTTCGGCCGAAAGAGATCTTTTGTGTCCGATCCTGTTTTAATTGGTTGCGAACCACTGGAGATTGAGCCCATTTGTATGCTCATGTTCTTCTTTGCCAGCAGCTGCATAACCTCTGTCGGCGTGGCAAATGCCCTTCCAAGGCGGCTTAGCCTTAATCTGTATAAGGCTTCGCAACCATATTTCTGCTGTTCCAACCTTTTCCATGCGCAATCGGCATTGAGAACGATCAATTCATCAGACGCAATTTCTTGAAATTCTAATTTATTGGACAATATCTAGTGAGAAGCCATCTTTTTATGTGATGTGATTATGATGATCCTTGATCCTTGCTTCCTAGCTATAGAAATCTTTTCGTATTTGGCTCTTTGAATAGTCGCAGTAAGTTTCGGGTTCTGCATTGTTCTTTGCAGTTTTGTTTCCCTCAAAACTGTTATGCCCTGGTGTCCACATCAAGGTGACCCTGTTGTCTGGTGTCAGTTGCCAGAGGACATTCAGGCAGCCCCACACAAGTTTCAAATTTGCAACTAATTGAGGCGAATGCCTTTAGCTCTTTCATCCTAGATACATCTGTATACCGGGCGAACGATACCCTTTCGAACGTCATATCACCAGAGTGCCGATCATTTACGATGACCTTGAATGGCAGGTCAAAATTTTCTTTCTAAAATTCTTTAAGAATTATTTGGTGTCCATCCGTTATATAAAAAACGCAATGGCAGGAGGTCCATTAATGCCTCTAAAAGTCAGGGCGCATAAAAAAAAATCAATTGGAACTCTCTAACTTGAAGTTATGATAGGGGATAGCGAACGATAACGAAAATTATCATACTATTAGTGATAAAGGTTATTAAATTTTATATTTTGAGCCAGAGAATTGCGACTGTGAGTACTTCGTACGTGCCAATGAAACGCACCTAATAGCTCGCAGTAACAGGTAATAGTACATTGGCAATTCTAGAATAGAACTGAATCTAATGGATAGCTTCGGATAATTTCACTGCTCATTTATTCATTTTCCTTTCAGTTTACGTCAGTAAATTAGTCCGAATCAACATCGACGCAACCAGTCATTGATCCCAGGTCGCGCATCATTTGTAGAGCAAACGTGCCGAGCCCCACAGCCACCAGAATTCTAATAGCGAGAGTAGTTGTCTTCCCTATCTCCAAGTGTCTGGAATACTAATTAATTTGCAATTTCAGCCTGGCAAAGGAATTTTCCCATCCGTCGAATGCGAATCACTCTAACCATAACTGTCACTCCGCTGCTGGACTGATATTTTCTAGAAAAGAGTCGCCAAGAGACCCGCAGAAGCCTGTGTCTATCGCCTTATTATTATTGTTTGCTTTCTCTGTAACACACCTCTTTTCCAGAATTGCATGAATCTGATGAAATTTAACAGTTACTTTATGAGCGCGGGAAAATTCTGCAGTTGTCGAGCTTGCGAACTGTAGAACCACGTCTTAAGTAAAAATTGCGACAAATTTCTCTTAACTTTGCTGAGCTTCTTGTCCAATTATTTGAGCACAAGCAAATATAGAGCTTAAAAAGAAATGCGAACCCCTTCTGTGTGAATGAAAATTTTAATATGCAGTTCAAAATGTTATTTACTTGTAACTCTAGACGGATCCCTCTGGTTAGGGTGATTTTTCTTGCTGCTTGTTAGCATTTCTGGAGTGTACTTATTGCATTATTTTTCCATTTTAGTTGAATGGTATCTTTAATTTACTTAAGACGAGAACTATAATGGAAGAACAGAAGCCGAATTCAGCTGAATTCAAGCTACGAAAACTTTGAACTCACTCGCTCCTTCTATAAATTTGTCAACAGTAAGAGAAAAGTTGACAATATTATCCTACAACTATGTCTTTGGACGAACATTCCAGTGGTGACACATATGATATCTGCAATATGTTTGCCACATTCTTCGAAAGAGCATTTCGTCCTTCTGACTTTGAGCCAGATATTAACAATTTCACGCACATTGTGGACCATCCTTGTGTAAGCGATTTATCTCCATTCATTTCTGATTAGCTTATTATTGCTCATATAGACGAACTTGCCTTTGATTTCACTGCAGGTCCAGACAGGGTGACTCCGGTGGTGATTAAATCATGTTCCGAAGCCCTGGTTGCTACACATTCTTTTTCAAAAGTCCCTAAGTAGCAGATGTTTTCCTAATGTATGGAAAAACTCCTTCATCATACCTATTCACAAGAAAGGTAGTAGGAACGAGATTTCTAATTACAGACAAATAGCTAAATTGTCCTGTATACGTAAACTGTTGGAATCTATAATTCATTCCCAGTTATCTCCACAATGTAAAAGTGTTTTCTCTGCTGCTCAGCATGGTTTTATATCGGGTAGATCTACTATTACAAACTTACTTGAATTCACCTCTAATACAATTACCGGCTTTGGTAAAAATCCTCAAACTGACTGTATTTATACAGATTTGAGTAAAGCTTTTGACAAGCTGTCGCACTCAATCATTGTGCTCAAGTTGCATAAACTTGGGTTTCCTAGTTTACTCTTAGAGCGGATTCGCTCTTATTTATATGAAAGACGCTATCAGGTTCTTTTTCCCGGTTCTCTGTCGAGGGTCATACCTGTCGTGTCCTGTCTGTCGACATCTGGGGTGCATCAGGGAAGTCATCCCAGCCCTCTAATTTTTGTCATTTCAATCGACGATATTGTGCATCTTTTGAGGCATTACAGGGTGTTAATTTATGTTGACGACATGAAGACTTTTTCCTTCATCAATGATCTCAGTGACAGCGCTTCCCTTCAGGAGGACTTGAATACCTTTTATTTTTGATGCGAGCACAATGACTTGTAACTTAACATAAATAAATGTGAGGTTATGTTATCCTCTAGAAAACGCGACTCTATTACGTACAACTACACTTTTGCAACAAACAATATTCCTCGTGTACAGTCTGTTAATGACCTTGGCGTGAAGCTTGATTTCGTTTCCCACATTAATTATGCTGCTTCTAGGGGCAACTTCATGCTGGGCTTCATTAAACGCTGGTCCAGAGAGTTCTATGATCCTCAAGTTTCTTTGACATTGTATAACTCGTTCGTCCGACCACTTCTGGAACACGCTTCGCAGGTGTGGAATCCTTCCTACGCTGTCCACATTGGCCGCCTGGAGTCTGTTCAGCGCAGGTTCATTAGATTTGCGTTTGAAGGTCTCCCTTGAAGACCTTGTTTACTACAAAAGTCACTTAACACGTTAAGTGCGGCAATTAGTATAAAAGCTTTCGTGAGAAAATTGCATGTTAACATGCATCTGAATTGAGAGAGCTTTTAAATAGCGGCATTGCGCTCAACGCTTTTCATATGCAAGAAGAAGATTTGCTATTAATTTTATGTCAAATATTTACAAAGGTGTTTCTTGAGTTTTCTGCAATTATATCGCAGCTATAAACACACATTGCCCTTTTTACATGATTGGCTTGGTGAGGTATTCCTAACTTGGCAACAATTTCTTCCTAAACTTTATTTTAATATTTTGGGGTATTTAGTTTATCTTAATTATTTTATTAATGAAGTGTAAGTTTCACGCTCAAGAAGCAGAAAAATAACTCTCTGTCATCACTGAATCTTCTATAAGTGCAGATATTGGACAAAGATTGTAGCTACATTTTTTTGGCACAGGATTTGAATCATATCAATCAGATCAGATCATAGTGAAAGAAACGGCGTAATTCAAAATTGAACGATTATTGTAAAGGTCAGCAGAACTGTTTGTATAATGTGAAATGTTTACTTGACAAATTAACCAATTATTGTATCTTCTGTACAGAAGATTAAGAACATTGGAAGAAAAATAAGTTAAGAAAGTGAAAAATGTGAGTCGCTCCTCTCTAAACTACTATAAGAACTTAAAAGTCTTTCAAATGTCTTTCAATGCTTGTAATTCGCAACCTGGATATATTTCTAGGTAGGAAATTCAATCTATGAATAACTTGGACAAACGGGGAAACAAATCTAGGCAATCAGTGTTGAAGGTCCGTGATCCGAATGTAAAAATGGAGTTAACTATGGTGGTCTTCTGTTAGATGTTAGGCCACATTAGAAAATCATCCTGCCAGCAATATTAACGTGGCAAACAAATATTACTATGTTATTGAATTCTACTTCCGCGGGTGTAGTGTGTTATAAGTAAATTAATCTAAGGTCTAAGCGCCGTAAGGTTGCCGATATAGTTTTTATCCACTAGCTCTTGATTTTCGGAGCACCGCGGCAGGGTGTCGTTCAGGACGTAACTTGGGGAAATCCGGAAATCCCCCTTTTACATAGTAATTTCTCCAGAACTAGCGCGAGCCTATGAATCGCATGTGTGCGGCGGTCAACTGCGTGGTGGAGCACTTTAATTTAAATGTATCCAAAAGTGTACTAAAAAGTCGTCTTTTCCTAGTCCTGTGACCCCTAACTACTTTCCTTTTTGCTTGCCCTATAGTTCGGACTAACCTTACTAACAGTTATATGTCTTACATGCTTGTCGGGGAGCCTAATCTTAACACATTTCTTCGAAATGTGGAGATAAGTAAACGATTCTTGGCTTCGCGCTGGGAAGTGCGCTGTTCAAAGCGACTACTCACTTAGTAGTGACCATTCATAAACGTGTTATAGGTCATTATTTAACCAACTAACCTAATTGGTCTACTGTCGTATATCCGTACATCCGATATTATGTCAGGTAAAGTATTTGTGTTAGGCTAAATGAGAGTGGGGCGAACGCGCATCCTTGGGGTACATCGGCTTTTAATAAAATTGAACCAGGAAGGGAATTCTGCGCCTTAACAATTTGATCACGACTGGATAAAAAATTACCCATTAACTTAAGAGCATATAATGAAAATTCAAAGTTATTTCTTAACTTACAAAACAACTTTGTATGGCAGAACGAGTTGAACACTTTGCTGAAGTCAAACAAAACAAAAATTATTATCAATAGCTTCGCTTGCCACTCGATTCCAATCCAATTAATTGTTGCAACGCTCAATTACTTGTAATGACTACTTTGGTATCAGCAGAAAAATCTTGAGCTTTGGTAGACAGTAGACACCAGCAGTAGGTATTTAAATCGGGGATTTCATGAATTATGAGATAAATTTATTATCCATTGGGCCACAATGGTTTCATAAGATAGAAAGCAACAGAAATAAGACAACTGTCTACCTCGAAGTAATGTTTAACGACGGTGGTGGTGGCCTGGAGACAGGGAGGAGGGTTTAGTAGACCCGGGTTTTGCGAGGAGTCCGGCGGGCGGGGGCTAGTCCCCCTAGGGTGCGTAACGTATTCCCCCCCCATGCGCCAAACAAAAATAAGACTATTGTCAGGGTGGGCATGGATTCCAGCTCAGCCTTGAGGCAATTAAGTTTGCTCGAGAATTTAAACTGATGCAGGTGCTAACAAAGCCAGAAAGTTTTCTTTCCTAATGAAGGCAATCCGATTCGTCAAAAATAAATTTGTTCACCACTTTATATATAACCTTTTTTCTTTCACTTATTGCAATAGTTTTAGCAAAATATTTATGTATCTAAGTTTTTATTTATTGTTGAATTAAGTTCAGCTTTTTCGTTAGCTTTCTTCAGTCTTTTGGTTATTACCCAAATTAATGAGATTTTACCGATCATTGATGGTGACCCGTTGAGCGTCATTGCCGTTGTGTGATATTGGAGAATGCTTAATGGTAGAAATTTATCGAAACCTGGGGCTTTTCTAGCACGAGTATAATTAAAACAGTCCACATATAAAATATGTGAAAAAGCAGGTCAATTCCCTCGCATTGCTCTTCTTCGATGGCTTTTTATAAAGGCCTGCGAAACAAGTGCGAGTAGTTTTGCATTTCTGGTGCATCTCAAATGGGTCACGAATGAAGCATAATCGCATTTTTTACATTACCAACACGCTAAGTAAGTTATTCATGGCTGGGCCAAAAATTTCCAAAGCAGGTGGAGCTCTGAAATACCCACTTCACCAGGTAAGCATCTCATGACGCTGAGCCGAATTTAAATTTCTGCAATTTGGAGACTGGCGACGACTCAAAACTGCATGATTTCATGTGTTCTGGGGAACGTACGGTTGCAAAAATTGGAGTAAATTAGACAACATGTATGATCCCGCAAAAGAGTTTTATCGATATTTGAGGTACGTTTTAAATTTTATAGATTTTGCGGTTTCAGAGCAGACGTGCGCTGAATTAACCACAAATGAGTAATTTCTTGCGGGACAGGTTAATGCCTCCTTGAACTACAGTTTCAAGTTCAGATACGTGAGATGAAACTTTAGCAACTGAACCTAATCTAATTGGTGCAAAAAACAGATGACGACGCTACAAAGACCTATTGTTGATTCAAGAACCGCATTATATCAGATTGGCGGTATATGCAGAGCAGACAGGAAATGGCGAGTGATTTAAATATTTTAAACCGTTTCCACCAGAATTTCTGTTAAAACCTCAACGCTTTTGTTCGGAAAACTTTAAGAAATTATTTTCCACTATAAAAAAATAACAAAGCTATCTTTTCAAATCCAGCGAATGTGAGACATGGTTATGGTTATTAAGGGTGGAAAGTTAACGTATTTTTTGGGGGTGCTTTTTAATAACAACTCCAAAACCTACCAAAAAATTTGATTGAGACCATTCGTTACAGGTTACATGCACAACTATTATTGGTAAAAGTTGCAGAAAGGTCATGGTGGAAGTTGGTGGGCATTTAAACAAAATCAAGTGTTTGCAGCGTAAAAAGCAAAAACAATAATAAGTTTATAGTGTTTCCTAATGTCCATGTCAATTAGTGATTGATATTTTCCAGAGAAAATCGTATTCCGGGCAAAAGAAATTACATTTATTAATCGCACAGCAAATTTTTACATTCTTCCTATCGATCGTGGTTTCTGGGATGTTGCAGAAGTATATGCGGTCTCAAGGTTTAAATGTTTTAATGCCAGCTTGTAAGAGTAATCGTGCACAACTAACAACCACAGAAGCGACGGCATCAAGGTGCGATGGGTAGTTAAAGCTGTGCACGGTGGCATATCATAATATTCATAGCATGCTCGACAATAAACTATTACCCGCTACTAAATCATTGTACCGAATACCTGGATTTCTAAACAACACATTTGGCAAGAGATTAAATTCAGATTCGGAGCTCGCAGTTGAAATCATCGCAAGAAGTCATCGAAGCCAAAAGAGTAAAAAGTCGCAAAAGGAAGTTCTAAATGTTAAACACTTCAAATAGAATAACTACATTATAAAAGCAAAGATCTGCTATAGGCATATAATCAGAACAACTTATCAGTACTACATTAACTATATAAACCCAATGAGTCCAATCAATACTTAAGTATGATCAAATTTGAGTCCGCTCCTTTCAGAAAGATGAAAAGGCGGTTGTCTCGGGAACAGTGCTGCCGTTTGAGAAATATTGAGAGTACTACTTCTACTAGTATTTTCTAAAAAAAAGTAGTACGCTATAATGCAAATATAATACAATTATATACACAGTTATTGATGATAACAAAGTACCTTTATTTGAATAACGCTATATTAATACCAAGTTCGTCAGAAGTTTTACAATTTTTTTGGTATTTAAATTAATTTATAACTTTGACTTTTTTCATATGTACCTCGAATGCTTTAAAGTTGATAGCACTGCATATACTTGTATACAGTATTCTGAATGCACAGTTCCGATCTATATGATGTTCTCCTTCTACTAAAAAATACCAGATACATTGGGATATCGAAAATACAAAGGGACATTTGAAATATGACAACATTTTACTGGTGATGTTGATATGTTTCGACACAGATAAAATGAATGTAGTATTTAAAATGTATTTGAAAGTAAATTGGATTTTTGAAGAAGCACCCCTATTTCAGATGCCAATTTGGTGACAAAATATTTAGTAATTTAAAACTCAGTATGTAAATAAGTGACCCTAAGCTAAAAGTAAGTTATTCCTGTACACTCACACAGTGACTCTTAATTCCAGTTAATATCCGTCTTTTTCGTAATGACATCTCCTGCTGTTTCGATTTCGGCAAGTGTCATCATTATGTTGCTAAATGATTCAAAACCTTCAAGGAGAAAACTTTTAGGATCGTAACACGAGAGCAAATCCCAATGAGACGAACTCTTAGACCAGGACTGCGTTCCAAAACGTAGCTACAGCTGTAGTTTAAGTTGTACAAAAGTATGTCATAATTCTGTCAACTGTAACCGTTAGTAGTTTTGGAACGGTTAATGTTACATTTCTCGATGTGAGAGCTGTGATTTGTGTCATTTACCATACTTAAGAAATTAAAAAGTATTACCGTCTTCCACTTCTATATTTATGTCCCGAACCCCGCTTTACTTCCCACAACTTTTGCCTCCATTTTTCGATTACAAACACAAAAAAAACACCGCTCAACTAGACAGCTGTCAATAAATTGTGAGTATAGATATCTTAGAACGTGCTTAAGAGCAGGTGCTAAAATAGTTGACTATTGTAGTCAACTTCAGATGTTTTGGAACGAAGTGAAGTTGAATCGAATGACGTCAGAGAGTCAACTTTTGAGTTTCGGAACTACAGAAGTCAGCTATAGTTGACTATAGCTACGAGGAGTCGTATGGCTAGCTCAGCTCGGACGAGACGTATATCTTATCCGCGGCTCCACGTTTTTAATTTGTACAGTTCGTGCGCGAATTGCCAATACATAATTAAAGTTCATTAAAATCAATTCTAATTAAACGGTGTTCTTATTCCGGCTTTTTTGTGTGTCTCGTCGGAAAAAGTTCTCTCAATTTGGCCTGCA
>QYTT01083837.1:64643-76151 GCA_006980735.1 Dasypogon diadema
AATTAAAAAGTATTACCGTCTTCCACTTCTATATTTATGTCCCGAACCCCGCTTTACTTCCCACAACTTTTGCCACCATTTTTCGATTACAAACACAAAAAAACACCGCTCAACTAGACAGCTGTCAATAAATTGTGAGTATAGATATCTTAGAACGTGCTTAAGAGCAGATGCTAAAATAGTTGACTATTGTAGTCAACTTCAGATGTTTTGGAACGAAGTGAAGTTGAATCGAATGACGTCAGAGAGTCAGCTTTTGAGTTTCGGAACTACAGAAGTCAGCTATAGTTGACTATAGCTACGTTTTGGAACGCACTCCAGGTAATGACATGGGCTTGCATTCTTGTATTGGCGAAAGGATTTGCTATAGTGCCTATGGTCCTCTAAGGCGTTAAGAGCAAAGCAACAAGAATTTCCAAGGTGAAATGTCAATCTAAGGCATTAATCCATCTTCCCTGAGTGCTTCTCGCTCTTAAGAAAAATGCTTCACTCACGGACACGTCTTTTATACGGGAGTTCAGGTCCACTCTTTTTCTATGTTTGTGGACGAACTCCACCTCAAGATGCGCTCAACTTGTAACAGAAGATGGAGAGAAATTTACAATGCTAAATAAAGAAGGTTTAACGTTAAAAAATAGGAGGAGGGAAATTATCAACGGAGTTACGATACAAAATTTCACACTGTGGATTTTTCGCTGTAAATTTCTCTACCACTACAAAGAACTGCGGAAAATCTGAAATGAACATTCACATTTCCATATTTTTTAAGTTTATTATAATCGCGATATTTCCTCTTTACGAAGTGGAAAACTCACCGTGCTTTTTTGGGATAAGTATTTAGCGTTCGATTTACACGGTTTTTTTTGTGCCGAACCAATGTATCGTGCGAATCGATGATTGGGTGTGTTTTCCTTTTCGTTTAAAATAAAATCATATTAGATTTTAAGCAAACTAATAAAGTCCAGGATTTTGGAATGCCTTTTTGCGTTTTGATGGAGTAGGGATGGACGGTTATTAGAAAATAACCGGTTATAGGTTAACGTGTTAATCAAAAAAGAGAAATTGGCTGGATTAAGTTAATCGAACTGAAATAACCAGTTTTCCAATCAACCGTTTTCTTTGTACCGAAAATAAACTATGTAGGTATCTCTATTTACACTTAAATATTAACTTGGATTTATACTTACGGCAAGGAAAATGTGCTGCAGCAAAAATCGTTATTGTTAAATATTTCGCTTGTTTTTTTAATTCTTAAAGCTTAAATAGCCCGAGTTAAAATGTAAATGATTTTTTAATTAATATTGCTGGTAGATGATGCTAACCGAAAATTTTAACGAAATCGGCCAAAAAACATGGGTATTGAAACAAAACTAGCTCCAAATAGTTAATAAATAAAACGAAATTCATAAAAATGTGTGGCGAAATTTTAGTCCCCACTACTGTCTAATTTTGATGGCAATAGGTTGTACAAATATCTAACTCTAAGGTAAAAAAGCTGTTAAAATTATCATTTTCGAGGAATTTCGATTTTCTTCGGAAATATGTAGTTCCAATTTCGAAATATTTTTTTACATCGTCTAGTGTAAAACAAATTTCTTTCCATTTAGCAAAAAACTTTCCAAGATCGCGCCACAATCGTAGCACTTATTTTTGGCAGAAAACCCGATTATGTCAGTTAACTTATTCTAAAAAATAGCCGGTTAAATTCCGGTTAACTGAAAGCAAAAACTGAAGAGATCTTTTCCTTGCAGTCAGATCGAGACATTCGAAAACACTTTTTCAAATGATTGCCTTTTCTGCAAGACAAAATTTTTGCAAGGTTAAAAGATTAATGTCTGACACATTTTTCCATGGTAAAAACTAGGGGCGTCGATCATAAGCAGCGAGAGCTGTGTGATTCGGAATCCACGTCAATTGATAGGTCTAGTTGGTGATGCATTGAGTTAATAGATGAATTTTCACATCTGTTTTTATTACTTCATTAATAGGTCGAATCGACGATTACGATTATTATGGCAAAAGTTGTGTATTAATGGCCTCATTGAATTTACAACCACATATCATGATCATTGCCAAGATTATTACAACTTCCCGAAAGTTTCGAAATATTTTGACTGGTTGGCTAGATGGCAAATTAGAAATCTTCGGTAACCAGCCAAGTTGGTGTGCCTCTGAAGATTCCACATAAGCCGACCACTTCGTTACCCGTTTCAGATTTATAAAATTACACTCAAAATTACAGCTTTTTTCTGCATGCCCCAACGAATTTATGCGACGTATCATTGACAGACCTGACAAATTAAAAAATCATTACAAGCATCCGACAACCGGTCACAGAAAAACAGGTGAAAGACAAAAATAATTCTACTGACCTACATCGCCATCGGTGGGCTTCTTCACCTATTGTTTATTATCTTCGCCATAAAGAAAAGCAAATCATCGCCAATAAAGATAAAAGGTCTGAACATGTCATGTGGATCGGATAACATCATTAAGTTTTACGGGAGACCTGAAATAGATAACCAACTCCGATAATGAGTAGGGAGCCCACCTGCCTCAATTACCGGCGGAGTCGGATCAATAGGAGCAGATCTCATTGAACACGAGCCGCCAGGGCTGTGCTACAACTAGTTTTGTGGTACATTCAGAAAATTACACGATGTCCCGTTTAATAGCGAAAATCGGGCCAGACGCTCCAACCAGCAGAGCAAAGACGCACAGCCTTACGAGCCCAGCACGGCCACTATTTTCAAGTTAATGAATATCAGCGAAGCTCAGAGAAGATCACTGCCAAGTTCGAGACAAGTCCAGCACGGCTGATCGGGGAGAAGTACTTCGTTAAGGCAAGGAATTCTGGCGTTGTCGGCCAGATTTTCACGATCAATCAATTTAACTGCGATCGCGATCACTGCGATCATCAACTTCTTTCGACGTTCACTGCCAATTCAAACAGAATTCGCGGCGGGCTATAAGCGGAAGTGGATGACAAAAGTGCACGCGGGCCGTTGAGTCGCCTCTTGCGCTCGTCTAAGTTTGGTGAATGGTGTCGTCAGAGGCATGTGCGGCTCAGCGGGCAACACATTCGCCGGCGAAGATTGGTTAATTAACGTCGCGATGCTTCCTATTTGGGAAGAATTAGTGAGGCTAGTTCTCGCAAGTGGAATCCCTTCTTCTGTAATGCCTTATTTGTGGGATTAACGACGACGGGATGAAAACATAGTGCTGTGCTGTGCTGTGAGTCGAGATCGATTTATGTGATTTGCTGCCCGCCTATTCTTCCTATGAGCAGTTTTATGTGGTGAAATCCGATCGTATCTATCTTAGGAGTGCAATTCCAACGGTAAGGCCATTAACTTTGAAGAATAAGCGCACTCCCGAGAATTTACGCCATTACCAGGTTTGTTTGTTTCTTTTGCAGAAGGAACTCAAAAGGTTGCTGCTGCCGCACTCCACCAGCCGTTTAAAATAATTTTAGTAATTTTTATGTTATTTGGAATCTTTTCTGAATTGGTTTTCGCGATCGAATTGAATGTGCAGGTGTACACTCTTCAGTGTGATACGTAGCAAGGTTAGGGATAAAACGTTCTACTGCAATAAGGCGAATGAACACGTGCAGTATTATTTGATTAGGAATTTTTGCCTGCAGGAGGATTTGCTCTTTCTGGTCTATAACAGGTATTCAGAGTGATGTATTTGAAATTACCAGTTAAAAGTGAAATCAATTTCATTAATTTCACTTCGCAATTTAACTTCTGTAACAGTCTTTTGATTTCTGGTGCAATCTGGTGCTGTGCAAATCCTCAGTAGATTTTGTTAATGTGATGCTCTGAAATTTCACAAAAGCGTATTCAATTTTAATGTGATATTAATAAGGACCCCTCTAAAATAAATACTAGGAAAAGGACTGCCAGCTGAATCATGCACCTTACGTTTTCACGGCGAGATTCTTCCTAGACCCATGTCTATAAGAAATTGTCTGGTATTTTGCCTTTTGTTCCTTGGTATTCATCTTTAGCTTCAGGCAAGACATTCCAATCTTCAGCATGTCCAAAGATTTGCTTAGATTTGTAATACATAAAACAAAACCTAGATTCAATTATAACCAAGAGTGCACTATCATGTCTGAGCCTACTTGTTGAAGCTGGATGCCATATTGCTTCGACTAAACCACCTTCCTTAATATATCGAACATCTTTTCTATACTTTTAGATGGCATCTTTTTGGTAGTCTTTCGGAGCGCAACGACCCTTCAACGGCTAATCATATATTTTAAAAGACACTTACTTTTATGGTCTATTTACCCTGATATTTCTTTTATTTTCTCTTTTTTTTTTGCGTGGAGGGTGTCCTCCAAGAACCTTGCCATTACCTTCCAACGCCTCCCCACTCTAGCACAAGTCCCACTATCCTCTACGCTGATAACCGGACCAGTTCTGACTGACTGGCCACAAGCGGCAAACAAAGAGCGTACGCACGTGCTGGTTTGCTTACGCCCAACCCTAGTCTTTTTAGTATAGATGGCTTTCCTTTCCTTCGTAAGGAGGGATCATTCCAGCGATCAGTAGGACTGCTGACTCCTCCTCTGGTATTAGAAAAATATTATTTAACGTGCAATATGTTAACATCACCAGAATACTTCAAATGTTAGCACATAAGAAATAAAAAGGGAGTCCGTTTTCTTCTATTAAGGATCACACATGAATATGTAGTTGACCCCAAGTACCCCTCCTGCACTACTTTGCGTCACGTGTTGATGAAATAAATTTTGGCTCATATACACTGATAAATAGCTAGTTCTAATATTAGTACTTAAATTCTAAGTTGGCTTGATCAAATTAATTTTGTCAATTTTTTGTTTCAGCTGCTCGACCAGGTACAGTGTGCTACAGCAACGCACATTGTGAAATGTGGGATGCCAAAAGTCATTGTGACTTCCTGATACCCAACTTATTTGGAAGATGCCAATGTACATCACCAGCTCGGCAATTCGGTGAAATGTGTGTGGAAGGGGAAAACAATGATCCAGTTCCTGGTTGGGAAAAACCACATCAAATTGCGTCACCGGAAGGAACTGGATATCTTGAAACCATAACCGAAGATGGTGCTATTGTCATCGAGAACGAGGAAAATATTCAAGCGATGACTACCACAGTGGGGGAAATGAATACCGCTCTGAAAGAGGAAAACAATTCCCAGAACAAAATTCTTATTGAGACCACCACCTTGAAGACAGCGCATGAGGAGGAAATTCAGTATCACTCAGATGAAAATGCGAGCGCGGATGATATGCAAGAATCTCATGATCATGACTTTAATTTCCCAACAGTGTCGGATGATATGCAGTACAGTTACGAGGATGAAGACCATATGCCTGAAATGAATTTGGTACATGGAAGCGAACATTTGAATCACGATCAGAACCAAGTTCCTTTAGATGAAGATACCAGTGACAACCACAATGTAATTGACGCCCAAATGCCTGATTTTGTACACTTTCAGGAGCAGTCGACTTCCAGCCTTGAAGAACACAGTAATCAAGATTTATATAAAATACATTCTGGCGATGCTTATACTGAAGGATATCACCCGGAAAGTGCACAGTATCCCAATGCGGAAAAGCATGAAGACGCAAATTCTCTTGATTTAACGACACAGAAAATCTACGTGCACCAAGAAGGTAGTGTAGAAGCTACTACTGAAGAGCATTCAAACGAACAATATACTCCAGGCAAAATGGAAGCAGTCGAAAAGGTTACACATCAGGCGGAAGGATATGGGAGCGAAAATGTGGAAAGCCATGTTGCAACTCTTGGCATCAAAGGAGATGGTCCTCAATTAACAGATGGAAGTGTCAATGCTGAAGACTACTATGAGTACAGCAAAACCACGGAAAAAGTATTTAATGAAGATAATGAAAAAAATAACGTGGCTACACATGAAGCACATTCTACTGACATTGCGCAATCAGAAACTCAAACAACACATTTACCTCCAGATCATACATATCAAATTACAACAGAATACGTAACAGAGAGCAATAGTGGCTCAAATACAGTTGAGAAGGAAAACTCTCAGACATCACAAAAGCCTCAAATAAGTGAAAACAGTGAAGAAAGCAGTGAAGAAATAAGTGAGGAACGTGAGACTTCTGAGCCAATTAGTACAACTCCAAAAGGTGATGGTGAAGATACAAGCGATAGTGAAGAGGATAGCAATGAAGAAAATGAAGATACTGATAAAATGAAGCCGGCAACGGCTTTGCCAACAACTGAAAACCAGAATAAGGAAGATCATCTAATGCCAGGATCAACCACTGAAGTAATTCGCCTGACAACAATGAAGCAAGGTCAAGAAAATGAAGACAGCAGTGAAAATAACAGCAGTGAAGAAAGTGGGGAAGAAGATCAAAGTAGTCCTACAACACCAAAACAGAATTCAGTCGGTGAGAATACTAGCAACGAAAGCAGCAGTGAAGAAGACTACCAGGAGCAGGCAGCTCATGAAATTCTTTCCACAACTCCAAATGAAGGAAATGTGGGAAGCAGTGATAAAAATAAAGTAGAAGAAAATTCCGGATATACCACGTTAAAGCCAAGCTTAGAGGGCGATCGTAACAAGATCGAAGACAGCAGTCAAGAGGAATCAATATCCAGTAAATTTACAACCGTACCGCCTGAACAGGACTCTGAAAACAATGTAGGAAGCAACGAAGACACGACAAATCAAGGACCGGAAGATATTGAAATGAACAAAATCGATGAAAGTCTGATAACTGGAGGCAGTGTCTACCATTACACTGCGGTGAACCCAGGAAGGGGCGAGCAAACAACCGAAATATCTGAAATTGAAGGCCAAACTACAACGCAAGTTTTCCAAAGCAACGACTACACTTCAAGCGATAAAACTGAATATGCTTCGGCCGAAAATGCCTTAACAGATGACCAAAAAAACCTGGACAGTATTTTCGAAGATACTTCTGCAGATGGCAATTCTATTCACAGGAACAAGGAACACAATCAAGAGAACATCTTTCACCCGGAGATAGAGAGTTATACCGAAAGGTTGTCTGAGAATGTTGACGGCTTTGAAGACACAACGACTGTGAAATTGCAGGCCAGTGTAAAAGATGATGTCACTGAAGACAGTCCTGTCTTACCACTTGGTAGCTTCGAACAAACGACGCTAATCCCCAGCTCACTTAGTAACGAAAATAGTGAGGAAGAAACAACGACAGCGGCCAATGTACCGGACGCTCTGACGGAGTCTTGGGCAGCCCTTCAAATTATTCCATTAATTCACCACAGCAATTCAATGGAACACAGTAAGAAACCAGCACTCGGACAATCGAATGCCAAAACTGAGTCACCTACAGAAGATCTAGAAACTGTAGATTATATAACTCAATCAACGTTACCTTCCATTGAAAAGCAATCAACAACGGAAGCACTCTTTGAAAGTACAACACTTGGAACAGATATCAAAAATGAGGAGGGTTTGTCCGAAGTCTCGGATGGCACAAGTTCGTCGCAAGTGCAAGGTGCCGCCGTGACCACTGAATTCGCAGAAAACCGTGAAGTCTATACCTCAACGTGGTTACCATTCGAGCGCGAAGAAACTACACTTCATTCATTAGCGTCTACAAATTCCAATGAAATACGGACCGAATTGCCGTCCACAATTTCAAACGAAGCGTATAAAACGACACATTTTCCAAGTTTCTTCGCATCACCCGTAATTGCTAAAAAGCCAGAAAACCCCGTTGACATTAACGAGGCTGCATCAAACGTTTTCCCTGTAGTTCTAAGTAACGAGGAGCACCAGAGTTTAGACAAGGAATCAGAAACTGCCGCATACGATCAGCTTCCCTTCGAATTTCCATCAGAAGTTCATCGGGACACGTTACATTCGGACAACTTGATAATAGACAGACCTCAAAAGGTGCCCGTATTCTACAGGACGACCACTATGCCGGCGGAGGCCTCGCGAACCACGACTCAAACCTTATTAGATTTGGCTACCCGCACTACTGTGATGGAACCCTTGGCACCGATCACTACAACCTGGGCAAGCATAATCGCAGACACCACCACACAACCTACACCTGGCACAATCGTTCGACATGAGTCGCCAAATAAACTTTCAGGTAAATCGTTTTAATTGCAATAGAAGAATAGCTTCAAAGTTTTACTTGCAGAAATTCGCAAGAGAGTTGACTTGGGTGATGGTCCTGTCTCTCTGGGACTCCGTTGTGACTCAGACAAGCAATGCCAGTTGTCCGATCCCTACACCTACTGCAATCCGAAAGGATGGTGCGACTGCTCTCAGCGATCTCAAAGTTCCAATCAGTGCGGGGCACACAACACAGGATGTAATGCTGGCACATTTCAGGTAATATCGCACAATATCCTGGTCAAAAGTTTGAGTGATTGAAATCGGCTATAAACAATCTCTCAGTGAAATTAACTCGATTGCTCCACAGCGATAAATAGTGCTCCTATTTTGTAATATTAAATATTTTCCAGAAATTAAAAATCATAGCGATATTATTATGCGTTCTGGAACAGAAGGGGAACAAACTTACTAATGGCGGATTTTTTATACCCTGAATGTAAGCTGGACGTGTGTTCTTGATTGCTTTTGGGCTGTACTAAACCTCATACGCAGGGCTTTGCTAATCTCTTACTCTACGGCACTCTTCCATCATATTTTGAAAGTGGCTTTATGAGGCGTAAGTCACTGTCTTGGTACTGATTCCGGTTTGATTTGGGTTTCTTCATCTCACGGTTCCGATATTGGGATTCGGGAAGATGGAGAAATAAAGGGTCTACTGCTTCACGTTCGGGGGCACAACTGGACTTTTGTAATATCCGTCTGGTGTTAAATCCATTTGCGCTGTGATATGCATCATCCAAGCAATTACTGAGACGGGTACCGCCCGTAGTACTTTCTAGTCGATTTTGTAGTACACTATATCCACAGAGTCACTGGCCTTCCCATCCTCTGCAGGTCCCCCTTTTATGGAATCAGGCGCAAAAATTACCGCCACCAACAGGAGAGAAGATCTGCCTAGTCCTCAACACCCAGGAGTTCAGGACTTAGGAGTTAGGTCGTCATAATCAGGCGGGGAGTGTAGGAGTGATCAGTTCTTCGAGTGAGAGAACTGGATCGAGGGCGTTTCTTTTCTATTCCCCCCGCATCAGAAGTGCTAGCATTCATAACGAGCACTACAGCGAAAAGATTTTATAGCTATAAAAAATGTTCAATAGTACAAAAACTTTGCACCTTAAACTACAGTAAATGATCAACCTGGATTTGAAATTAATTCCCAAGAAGTCAGAGTTTAAAAATGATTCGAATGAATGAAATTTGAAGATACTTTTTCCTTAAGTTTTTTGTAATATTGGATAAATTATGGCCACATTTTTTAACAAGTACCTAGTTTCTGATAAAGCGAAGATTGTGTATTTTTGTAGTTCTGTGGCAGTTAAGCTTTGCCTGGTACGCCAAAATTGATTAAATTGGATGGCCAATATGAACCACCATTGTAAACTTCAAATTAACTGCCTATTTGTATAAACTGAATAGGCCTTCTTATGTTGGTACCCCTTATTCATAGACGTCATAATATAAAAAGACAAAGCGTTTCCGAAAAAACGAATTCTAGATATTGGTACCAAAACTGCTTCAAAATATAACTCTCTCCCTTAAACTGGAAATATAGAACTGTACTAATTAAATATAAGGGAAGAGATAGATAAATGTATTGTTTTATATATCTATCCTTTGCATCCTCAAATATTTTCCAGGCAAAGCAAACCCATTAACCACTGAGTAAAAATTTCGAAATTTTGGTGATCTAAATTCTTTTTTGAACGATTTTAGTAATTTATATTGCGTACCAAATTTTCAAAAAAACTATTTCTATTGGTAATTGATGTAATTAAATGCTTTTATCAATTTTACGTAAAATGTGTACGTGGGCAGTAAATAGGTTTTTATCCACTGCCCAAGAATTGTTTCAAATTTTAAATTTGACACTCCCTTCATTTATATTAAAACGTCAGTGTCCCTATTACATGACATCAGAATAGGTCTGTATGTTTGAAAAATCTGGCTGCTCAAAGCAGCCAGCTTTAGTCCAAAATCCGTATGTTTGAAATTTTCTGGCAGAATCTATCAGTATCCCCTTCTGCCAGATTTGCAAGTTTTCTGATCTTGATTTTTAGGATGAGTGGAATCTGGCAGAAAAATGGCAGCTATCAGCTGATATAAAAGAGGTTATGTGATATGTTTTGGTTACATTCTGAGAGGTGGGCAATAATTATATTTAAAGTGTATCTAGAGTAATGAAATAGCAATAATAAGAAGCATTTAAATGAGCAAAAAGTGATAACAAGGACAATTAATCGAATGAGGTCGTAAGGCATGCAAAATGCTGCTGGAAACAGTCAGAATAGCGTATGTCTGAAATCCCTACCACCAAAGGAAATTCTTCGTTTGATGTTTGTTGCCAGATTTTCAACCATACAGACTTAATATGTATTCAGACAATTGAAATAAGAACTAAGGAACGGCCGTAAAATTGGGAAGTGTGAAGCACTCGTTTCGTCAAAAGAAACTATTCCACTACAAACGCAAATGGCCAGTGTAGTATTAGAAATAAGCAGATGTAAACGAGGGCAAACCATGTTTAGCGATTCTGGAGAATCTGAAAAATTATATACTACTAGCTGTATTTGTGAACTTTCACAACATTCAATTGGGTGTGTGCTAACATTAAAAATTTTTTGTAAACCTCCAAAAATTTCAAATTTCCCCTTAAATAACTACTAAGCTGTTTATGGGGTACCGTAGCTGCTTCCAATATTTATACTGTAAAGTGAACCAAAATTTCTTCGTGTTAGTGAGGGCTTCACTTTTGTCTAGTTGTTTCTACTCCTTTTCCGTTGTACTCTCGAAGATTCAGACAGAATGAACAGTTTCAATTTTAACCAAACAAAATTACCCAAAATAGGTTTCCAGAAACATTTTTAAAAGCAATTTTGCCTAATTTTGTTTGGTTAAAATTGAAATTGTTAACTCTAAAAATAAAACTTTGGAAATTTCCTAATAGTTTTCGTTGATACTGACATAAAGTCAGTCGAAAGCAAAAATTGTGGCTTTATATAAGTTATTGATTGACAAAAGCGAGGGCGGCTGTTTGGGTAGCTCAGTGGTTAAAACACCCTGTCCAGAAATTGGAAGGTCGCTGGTTCGATTCTAGTCCCACCCGCAGGCTTTCTTCGTGTCAATATCGTAGGATCGTGCATATCGTGGTAAATAATTGACAGTTGACAGGGGAGGCGAACTTATTTTATTTTAGTACATATACTGAATTTTTTCTAAAAATTGGATTCAGGAGGGGATTAAAAGAATTTCATGGCTTGGAGAATTTTTTATTCGAAATTTCAATGTCTACAGACAGTTACAATGGGTAATTTTAGCAAATGCCACAAAATTTTGTAAAGT
>QYTT01083838.1:5626-26570 GCA_006980735.1 Dasypogon diadema
TTATATAAAGTCGTCCTATACGTATAGATAAATAATGATTACTGAATTTAGTCCTATAAGTATAGATAAATATTGATAGATGAATTATGTAGAATCATAATGACTAAGCACTGTAAGTTAAATAAATAGCAGGTAACTGAAAACAAGTGAGGTACTTTTTCAAGTGTCACGCTAACCGGCAGACGGCTTTTTAACGCTTGCCTAGTCGATTTTTGGAAATTAATTTCTCTTTTTTGGAGACGAAAATAAAACATTATTATTCTTGCTTAGTATAAATTTGACGAAGCTTTGGGCTTTCTCAACACGTTGAGTGCCATAGCCCATAGGAGTCATCAATGACCCCCATTCCATTTAAAAGCTCTCTCTGGACAAATGCATTTTAACACGTAGTTCTCTCACGAAAGCTTTTATGCTATTTGTGGGATTCAACATGCTAACAAATGCGCTCATTGCACATGTTTCGTCCACTGAAAAGATTGACAGTGTTCTCAACAATATTATTTTTAACTATTATTTTACTAACAAATTAAAGTGCAGTACAATGTCAAACAAATTTTTAGCTTAATCTCTTAACTTTTTAATAATATATGATATCATTTTTAACAGATTGGTAAAGGTATTGACGAAAAAATTGCCCTGAAAATCATTTCCATTTTGTCGACAATTCATTTGTAAACAGAGATGAGCTTCAGAGTATAAGAGCACCAAAAAGCGTTTTTAATGTACATTTTCCCCCAATTTCGTGATTAGGGTAATGTTCGAATTGAGAAATTAAATGCATGTTTTTTACCTAAAATTTTTGAAAATATCACGAAAAACCTAATCGTCCAAACTTTAAAAGTAATTAAACATTTTTTCGCTAAACAAAGGCAGTTTTTGCACAATAATAAATTAAACCTAAAACTTTGACTAAATCTCATACGAACCAATGCAAATTATAATTGCGAATCGCACTTCTGTTATACATTCAAAGACTTGCTGATCACGGCCTGGAACTATGGAGAAGGCAATGTCTGGGTTATTATTGTACAGTTCTTCTATAAAAGCTTCAGGTAAAAATAATGCTTGAGCTTATTGCTTTATCCTTAGTGCATGCATATTTATCAAAGTGATGTAATACTTTATACAGACAATCTCCATAATGACTCCATTTGGAATGATTGCATTTGAAAAATATCCGGTAGGCTTTCTTTAATTCTCAAAATATTTGTCAAAAAGCAAACATTTCTTTATATTTTTTATTAAATTGTTAGTTTCGACAGCTTTTCCTAATAATATTGAAAACCCTAGGCTTAGAATGCTATGGTTGGGTCTCGGAAAAGACGAAATTGCAAGTTTTATAACATATAGGATTATTAGCAATAACGGTAATTGGTTTTTAATTCTCTAATCTCTTTGTTGCTTGAAATCGATGCTACTCTTCTCAGAGCAGACCGTCGCTCATTTTTTGAACAGAACCTATTCTTCAAACTAACAAGAAAACGCTTTGCGATTATTCATAGTTGCTAAAAACAGTTTTTGTGTTATCACTTTTCTTTCAAACAATTAAAACTGAACTTTTGCTCAGTTTTTTAACAGCATATAACCCAATGTTGCTCAAATTCCCAGATAGTTTTACATTGTAAAATCCAGTCGCTTCCAAAAGTCTTTACTTCATTTTTGCAATGAACGTAATTCTTCGATATTTTGATATGTATTGGGAAGTTATTAAAGTTTTAGGCATTTTTTCTAGAATTTTTCGCATATTATTTCCAAAAACATTTAAGTAATAGTAAACATAAATATAAAACAATGAAAATTATAATTTTGTAATCATAAATAAAACTAATAAAAGCAAATCTCTCTGCAGACAAACCTCTTTCATCCAGTGGTGTTGGCAGCAAAAGGAATAGATTTCTAATACGTCAGCCTCGAATAAAAAGAGATAGTGATACAATGAATCAACAATCACCTGAATTTGTGGAATATGATCCACTCAATTCACATAGTTTACTTACAGTTCCACCAAAAATAGAAAGGCATTCTTCTGAACCAGCCCCAAGTATGACACCATCTTCCCCGCATCTTTTATCTGTACCATCTGGACCTCTACTTGTTAAACAGCATTCACATCCATTGTTACCAAGCCAATCATCCCCACCATCAGCATCATCAACAATAGCATCCAGTTTTGCTCTCCATAGGCAGCTCTCTCATCCAACACCATCATCGTCAACAATATCAACATCCGAGCCTCTTCTATCAACAACAACCTGTACAGTATCAACAAATACTTTCTCTCAAACTGCGGGAATGGTTCATTTTGTTTCAACACCTAAACAAGAAATTGAATCTACTACGCCAGTTAAAAGTACTGGAGGACAAAGCCCGTCCGTTATACTCGTTTCGGATCCAATAAGCACTAGTTCGAGCTCTGAACATGTTCCAATGATAAGAGTAAAATCGGAAGAACTTCACCGATCGGCATCAAATCCACAGGTTAGTATAATTAGCTTATTTTTATAGAAATTCAAATGAAATCATTAAAAATCTTACCCTATAAACTAGACTGGGCTACATTTTGCCTCTAAACTGCATGACATTACATAATATAGTCTAACATACTAGACAGACGATTGTCATAATGACTTGAATTAAAAATGTAATATTGCGTTCATGAAATTCTAGTTACCTACATATCGGGGTATCTAAGACTCATCAGCAGAACATAAATTAACATGTTGAATGCCGTCGGGGCCACCGGTGACCCCCTTTTAATAGCTCTCTCAGGTTGAATGCATTTTAATGACACCCATTTATAAAAGCTCTCTCTGGAAAAACGCACATTAAAACTTTAGATTGATCTCGATCAAAACATTAAAAATACTTAAAATATCACTGTTTTACTTCAAGACTAGTAAACTTTACAATAGAGTTCTAATCTAATTCTTTCAATTGAGTTTGAATTTGTTAAAGTTATTGTGGTTTATTCTCTAAACACCAAAAACTTGTATTATATATTTTGTGGGGAATATATATCTGAAATTATGTTATACTTTCGGTAAATTCTTCTGAATTCCTTCTCAACTGATGGCCTAACACGTAAATAACTAAAGCGAGCCCGTTAAGTGGACTATGGCTTGTTACCACAGAAAAGGCAAGACAGAAATATATAAAAGTTAAATTTAAAACCAATACATCTGCTAGAATTGAGAGAATAAAACTGTTTATTTTGAAGCTTTTTAATAAAATTTAATTTGAAGAACTTAATTTACACTTATGTTTCAATTTATGCTAACATTGAAAAATGTGACTTACCCCGTTTTCAAAATAAACGGCTCGACCGGAGACTCGTAAGATAACTTTTATCTGTTTCGCTGCTCTTTAATACTCTGGATAATGAAAATTATTAGATCATTATTGAATAGCGTAGGATATATTTCTACAGCTTCCATTTATATTCCGATTAGCCTCGATGACAAGCAGCTCATCCCTTTTAACGAAGCCAGAATTCTGATACTCTCTGGATTGTCTTCACTGAATGCGGTGATAGACCTATTCTCAGGTTACCAAGTCAGAACTAGACATCAATCGATTGAAAAATTGCAGCGAAATTCGACTAACCATCAATCTCCAATTTATTTTGTAATCCCAAAAAACAATTGAAAATATAATCGATTGAAATCAATTTCAGATTGATGGTAAGATGGTCTTTTGGAATTACAAAATCAATCGATTGAAATCTGTAATTAATTGAAAACACCGACTGAAAAATTGGACTTATCATTAAACAAATTACGGGGATAGAAATAAAAATTCTTGTTATTAGTCTAGTTGTTTTTCTATTTTGATCTATATTAAATATAGAATTTGTTGGCTTCAAGTATCACACGTTCTTTGCATGATGCAAGGCCAGGGGTGTTAAAAATTGCAATTAAAAGGCAAAGGGACTGATATGTGGAGAAATAGATAAGGTATCAATACGTGCGAGGGTTTCAAATGAAAGGAGGAGATAACCTATATACAATACTACAACAAAATGTGGTAGCTGAAGGGCAAGGGGGTGTTCAAAAAGGCGTTGAAAGTTTTAATTACGTTTTTGGACACCCCCTCGCCATTTTACATGATTAAAAATTTAATCGATTAACCGCTTAATCTAATTGATCAATCGTTAATCTAATTCATCCTAAAAATGAAAGTTCCAATCGTTGCAGCTTTATTCTGGACTCCATTTGGAACGGAAGAAGTTCCGAATTCCTTGTTTATGTTTTCGCTTTACAAGAACAAATACAAGTGTTCGTGTTTTTGTTGTTGCTTTGCATTTTTACAACAACAAATACAAAGGTTTAGTAATTTTTCCGTTCCGAACTCTTTAACAGTAGGCTCCTACCAAGCCCTCCTCTTGCTGATCATCTTCAAACAAGAACGAATTGTCATCAAAAGCTACCTCATCCGAGTCTATGCGGGCGCAGACTAGGAACTCCTCGTTTTCGGCCATCCGGTTATGATCTCGTCTCCTAAAGATTTTATTTAACTAGATATACATATCCGGGCTACTGGTAGATATATCTCGAATTTTATTGTACAAATTTATAAATTTGTTGAAATTTTCCTTAATCAAGTGTTGGACATTTCGTATTTAACTACATTTTAGTTCTTGCTGCCAATTTTGATTTTTTTCTTCTTTTCTTAAAATAATTGAAGTAAATACTTCTCAAATACTTATTTTTTTAAATGTGTTCAATATATTGTGAACTGCTGCCTGATTTCTTCAAATAATACCCCCCTCCCCCCATTCCAGGGAGGAACCGTTAGCTTTCAGGGCCCTGGACTAACAATGTTTCGCGGTCTCTCCAATTAACCCGAACTAATTTATTTTCATATAAAACACTTGCAAACGTTTTACAAATTAATTGTTTATTGAACATTTTTATAACACCTTACGTGTTTCGACCTATTCGGTCATCTTCAAAGGGTGTAACGCCATAGAGACAATGCCCAAATCCGCCTATAGTTCACCCAAATTTTTGAAGAAAAGTCTTCGTTGAAATACTGTAGTAACCACGTCAACTGTTCAGGATCATCATGCGTGTTAGCATTTTGGAATGAAAATTTTAGCTTAAATGGTAGGTGTGAGTTGTGGCTGCGCCTAAGATTTATAAAACAGTTTATCGTGAAAATGGGAAAAGAGGCAACTCTGTCTGCTGAAGAAATAGGCCAAATTAAAGCAGAGAAAGAATCAGTGGAATTTTCAAACCAAGAAATTGGGAGATGAGTACGGTGTAGGAGTGCCACAGCTGTCGTATGTCGTCCCAAATCCCTGGACAATTTCTCTCGCTCACAGACGTCGGCTACTACTAGAACAATACAGCGCGTAATAAAAGAAGCTGTTTAAAAAAATGCATTAAGAAAGGCGCAACTGTATAGGGTGGATAGGGCAAAGGCGTAAATTTGTTTTTACGGACGAAATGCGCTTCTACCTTGATGGTCCTGACGGATTTTCACATTAGTAATTCAATGATTTACGCAAAGAGGAGTGTATGCTTTCATGACTAACTGTGTTTAAGGAGTATAAAGAGCTTTCTGAGGTTATGGCGAGATCTGATTGTATTTTGTAGCAGGACAATGCTTCTATACATACAGAGCATGTTGCTAAAAAGTGGTTTGTTGAACAAAGTCCTCAAGCTTTGGATTGGTCAGCATTATCGCCAGATTTAAATGACATAGAAAATTTATGGGGATATGTACCTCGGCGTGTACATGCAGGCAGCCGACGGTACGGTAATCGTTCACCTCTTATTGAAGGAATCAACATGAGTGGATTCACGACTAATTCCGGATAGAGTTTCTGAAGTAATCAACAATAATGAAAAGCACACTCGTTATTGATAAATGTTTTACAAATTTATTGCCTGTATTTAATTTATCTTTCCTATTTTTGACCAGAGCTTAAACAGTTGTAGTAATAGTTTCGGCAACAAAAATTGGAACCTTAGTTCACAATAGTAGTAATATTGCCAACATTTAAAAAGTATGACAGAAACATGTACTGTAAAACCGAATTCTGCTTAAGCCCCAAATGAGCCCTGAGACATTTTGTATGTCGTTTTCATTAAAAAAATGAAATACTTGAACTAGATCAAAAGCACTGGGTCTATTTCGTACATTTGAACGTTCGACTCATCCGTAAACAGAAATAAATAAATTGTAAACTGTATTCATTTTACCATTTCAGACATCTGGTGAAATTATTCTTGAACCGCGCTCGAGTCATTGTCCAGTTATTCGGCCGGGGCCAGCATTGGGATGTAACTTCTGTTGGAACACAATTGATGCTCATGGAAGAATTTTGCGACGAAAGACAAAATATCATTGTCCCGAATGTCAAACAAACCTCTGTATAGTGCCCTGCTTCCAAGAGTACCACGAGCGGCAATCCTCCGAGAATCCATCCAACGAAAGCACTACTTTGACTGGTGGCAAAAATGTAACTTCAGCTAGTTTGCGGCATTATCCCAAAACAGGATCAATATAAGCTGAGAGAATTATTGTCACACATTTGTAATAAGCATATTGTATATTGTATTGTAATTTTGTAGTTCGTAACGAATTGATTTTATGGACATTTTCTGAACAAAACAGATGAATACTATTTTCATAAATATTGTTGTAACTTAACTTTACTCATAATGTATATTTAAAAATCATACTAAATTGTACAATTCTACCTTGTGTAAATAGTTTTCTATCGAGTGGCAGACATCTTTTCATACGCTGTTCGGATTTGTTGTTCTAAGGGGCACGAGAGATCCGGAAAGAGTTTTGCGTCAGGCAACGAATTTTGTTTTATTTCGTTTTTAGCAAACTTTCTTTTCGAATATGTCTTTGCTGTTCAGTGTGTCACTGGTAAATATTTTAATTTATCACTAGAATGTATTCAAAGTGTAACTATTTTTTCTAAAACTATTTTTTAGGGTAGTATAAAAGTTAAATATTTTTCCAGAGTAAAGTAATTGATTTATGTTGAGGTATGATCGACAATAATATGGAAAATTATTTGTTTCGAACAAATTAATAAATAGTATGTACACATCTTTCCAAAATACTCTGAATGAATATGAAATTCACAAAATTCACAGTTTGTCACTTTTTCGATCATACTTTAAATGTTCATTTACAATTTGTGCCCGCAAAATAATTTAGTTTTTTTTCCTGCCATCGCTTTGGACAAAATCTTCAAAGAATTGTTGTTTAGTTGTTGGTTTTTAAAAAGAATGTACCTGATAAAAGACAGATTGTATAGTGAAAATTGAGAAAATATACACTTTTTGTTGCAAATTGCCTGGGCAATTTATATGGTTTTTATGTGTTTCGATGTCGTACAATAACTATTCGATGAAAAATCGGAAATTGAGGTTTGCATTTCCATTTTTATTGAAACCATTTCCAAGTTAAACGAAACCTTGTACAAGTTGAATGAAGTCAGGAACAATTTAAAAGAAACTTTGTCCATTTTAAAAGAAACATTGAAAATTTCTAGGATGGAATTATTTTGTAGAAATTTATTCAAGAAAAGAAAAAGTTTATAAAACTTGTATGAAACTCAGTAGGGTGCATCGGTGAATATGGTGACAAATACTCTAAAAGTCTAAACGACAGTTTTTGCTTACAAAAAACTCACAAACTTGCTGCATTTTGTGTATTTTGCGTTATCCATTACGATCCATGTATTGCTGTGAAGGCATAAATTAAACAATTGCATTACATAGTTTTATTTAAGCAGAGAATAATTAATTACTAATGTTATTTCTACTGAGTTTCATTAAACTTTTTCTTTTCTTGAATACATTTCTACAAAATGTTTCTTTTAAAATGGACAAAGTTTCTTCTGATTTTGAAATAATAAAAAATGAAGAACACTTAGGTAGCCACTGTTAAAGATAAGGAAATCACAATTAATGGCAGTCATTGGGTTTAATCTATTCAATATTCTATTCATCTATTCTATATTCCAGATATTAAGACTGAAATCCTGCATCAGGGACAATAACAATCTCGGAGATCGGACTTTTGAATATGTGGGATTGGTACAGAAGTGAGATATTCAAAGCTTCTGAACTGGTGGTTTTTTTACATTTATACACTCAGGATTAGACGTTATCATTACCACTGCCTCTGGGACTCGCCTTCTTTGTACCCGCTGCGAAAATAGAGGACTCTATTGAGATTGTCGACTGTCGATTGAAATCGATTCGGCAATAAAACCAAAATTAAAGAATGTGCAAACCCTTTTATTATTGATTCCAGTCAATAATCCAGGTGTTTCTAAAATACCTTGTTATAAGTTCAAATTTATTTAAGAGTCGATTTCAATCGACAGTTGACAATCACAATAGGGCCCAGATCTTCAGTGGCCTCTTAAGATTTCATAATCAAAAGTAAGTAGTATTTCACTAAATTAAAGGGTGTTCTTGTTAGTACTTTTGTACTGCAAACATTAACAAAGTAAGCAAAATAACACTCACTTTCTGGGATTTGTAAATTTGAAACACCGATTTTATTCTCCCATTTCGGAAATTTTCTTTTTGCGGCCGTTCTGCAGTTTGATGCTCGATAAGTAAGTTCGATACCGCTTACTTGAACATAATTTAATTTGGTTGTATCGAAACCAATATCGTATTCAGTGTACAAGCTGCTGGGATTGTACAATACTTTTTAATTGTCAAAATTATTACTTTACTCAAAACACAGTTAAGGTGTTCTCATTTCTGTCGAATTAAATGTATAAATTAATAAAATTGAAATAGTCGTGCATCGCTGAACGAACATCTTGAAAAATTCGGTTTTGTGACATCAATTATTTGAGATCTATAGCTGTTTTTCTGGGCAACGGAGTTATGAAAGTACAAAAGAACGGTTGGAATCCATGGAGTATAGAATTATTTTTCTGTTTTTCTCTTTATAAGCAAACCTGAAATCAGTGAAGACTGGTATTAACTTGGAATTTATCTTAGTGTCAGTTTTGTCTACTTTTGCGTTTACATTATTTGCTATGGAGAGCAAAATTCTATTTTTCTAGTAGACTTAAAGAACTGAGTAAAGCTATTAACTCCGTAAAATAACAGAGTTAATTTAACCCAGCTAATGTATGCTAAGTCTGTACTCTGCTGCCAAAAAAACGCAGTTAATAAATAGACATTAACTGGAGAAAATCTGTCTTTGCCTTGGCATAAAATATTTAAGTCGACCCCAGCTCATGATCAGGTGTAGATTCCTACGTCATTAATCTCCTATCTATTCTACAAACACGTACCATTAAAGACAAGACACCATAAATCTAAGAGTTCCCATGGTTTCCAACAAGACTTCAAACCCGTGGCTATTAGTGCAAAGAAGGGATCAGGCACAGCATCTTTAATAACGACACCGTGAAATTCCTTGCCATTTTCTGCTAAGATAATATCACAATTTGGGTTGACTTTAATATAAGACATCAAATTGGGCGCGTGTGGCGATACTGCCCTTGGCCGCTCAATCGAGTACAGCTAATATTTGGCAGACAGCACAAAAAACTTATTTGATGAGAACATTCATGACTTTGATCAATTTCTGGCGAAAGATCAACCAATCCATTGACGATATCGTGCATCTCTTGAAGCATTTCAATGTTTTAAATTATGCCGACGATAGGAAAATTTGTTCCTCCATCAATGATATGGATAATTGCGTTTATTTGTCTTCAGGAGGATCTAAATATTTTTCCTGATGGTGACCAAAGAACTTTGAGCTCATAATAAACAAATGCGACGTCATACCGTTCCTCAGGAGGCGTAATACCATCAATTATAACTATACATTTGCTGCAAAACTTATTTCCCATATAAGTTGTGTGGTTTGCAGAGGTAACTCCATGCTTGGTTTTATCAAACGCTGGTCCACGAAGTTCTCTGGCCGTCAGGTTTCTTTGACACTATACTACTCTTTCGTGATACCACTACTTGAATATTCATCTTAGGTGTGGAATCCTTTCTATGCTGTCCACGTCGACCGTATCGATCCAGTCCAGGGTAAATTTATTAGATTCGTGTTTAGAGATTTGCCTTGGGACGACCCTTCCACTTTATCGCGAGCAACTTAACCTTATTGGCATGATTTCGCTAGAATAGCGCCGCATTGTTTACTGATGTAGTTTTTATCAACCAGCTCTTGAACGCTAATATTAACTCCGCGAAACTCCGGGGAAGGGTGTTCTTTTAGAGCCAATAGTCGCTGTTTGAGGGGTGTCCCTCTTCCACATATTAATTTTTCTCGAAATAACTGCGGCAGGTATGAGCCTTTTTAGGGGTTAAGACTCGTCAAAAGAGACTAGCAGCCCCGTCATGATTCTTCCATTTGTGTTTTATCTTGCTGATTCAAAGAGTTGTTAGAAGTTTTCAGTTCTTTGAAACTATTTTATTGTACCATTTTTCTGAGTAACACACTTCTTATACCGCAATTTTCTGAAATTTCCCATAATTCAAGGAGGCATTTACAATGCAATGGAACTGGGGACCAGTTCCAAACAAATGCAAAGTTCTCGTCATAGGCATTACACGCAGTGTAATAAGACACAATAATAAAAAGTAACCGAATTTTTACATCACTTGTTTGTGTTTTGTTGCTTTGTCAAGTTCATCGAAACGAAACACAATCCATTCCATCCGCTGTAAAGTAAAACAGAGCCGAAACAACTTATGACAGCCGTGAGAATAGTCGAATGTTATTCGTGTCCGTGTTCGCTCCGTAGCGTCCCAAATTCAATCAAGCAAAATTGAGAAGGAACTGGAACAGATTTTCAAATTCCTAGGGAACGGTGAAAGTAATATCTTTAAAACAATCCCTTTGTAAATAGGTGGAAACATGAACCACTTGAAGTGGATGGGCCACACGGCGACTATCCTAGAAATCCAGAGAACTCTTTACGACGATGTCAGCTCGTGTGACATTACTATTTCGTGTGGGGGGAAAATCCATCGAGCCCACAAATTCGTTTTGTGCTCGTGCAGTGATTTCTTCCGGGACATGTTAACGGACATTAGCGCGGGAGAGGAATCAACAATTATAATACCCGACCTGCGAGCATGCATCCTGGACAAAGTTTTGAACTTCATTTATTTGGGGGAGGTTTCAGTCCGCTCTTCGAATCTGTCGGAATTCCTCGAGGCAATGAATCTTCTTGGGATAAAGAGTGCAATCAGTTTTGATTGTCACATGAACAAACGGAAACCGCCAAATGTATTCGTTTCGGTTGAGGAGGAAGGTATTGATGTTAGTAAACAAGCGGCTGAAGGCGAGGTAAGTTACTTGAGTTTCGTCAGAGGCGCGGATTTTGAATAACTTCCAACTTTTAGGAGCTCTCCTCGGTGGAGCCATGTGCCACAAAAGATTTTGAGTATTTGGAGGTGTACAACGAAGAGGCGAAGATTGGGCAGTTTACTATAGAGCACATAGAACAGGACTCCAACGGTGACTATATCCTGACTGAGAACTCGGAAAATTCTTTTCCGCTAACAGAGGAAAAGCAAGTGGAAATGTCAAAGCACTCGCAATCAATGGAATTCTCCGAGGAGGCAGGTGCAGATAATATCGTTTCAATGAAGGAGGAAGATGAGGAAGAGGATGAGAAATCACTAAAAGACGATAAACTTGACGGCGATACCTTTAATGAATTGATGCAGTCCAGAAACGAGGCATTCGACGGAGCTGTACGAGCAGTGATTGAGTGCGGTATGAGCCTTCAAAAGGCAGCAACAAAGTACAACATTTCAAAGACCGTTTTGTGGAGACGTGTCAGAAAGCATCCACAGTACAGAATTTACAGGGAAAACCCTTTACTGGAGTCGGCCGTTGAAAAACTGCAGAAGGGGGAATCATTAAAAAGCATTAGTCTTGCTCTGGATATACCCATGTCAACGCTACATCGCCACAAAATGCGATTGCTGCAAGAGGGTCGTTTGCCAGAAAATATCCAAATAAAGAAGCGTGATTCTAAGGAGACCTTAAAGATGAGACTGGGCAAAGCAGTTGAAGCTTGTTCTGGTGGCATGTCTCAAAATCAGGCTGCAAATGTGTTTGGAGTGCCGAAGTCTACACTTTGGCGTCACCTACAAAAACAAAAAGGGAAAAGCGGCATCACTGAGGATGTCTCCCTGTCTCTGTCGACATTTCCAAAGGAACAAAAGTCCGAAGTCAAAACTGATATAATCCGAGAAGTTTCCCTTTCTAGTTAAAAATCTGCTTATTTCATGTTGCGTTATCGTTTTACTTGTTTCACCACCCACTTGTATGTACATGTATTGTACATGTTTATGATGAGCTCAGAGAATTATTTATAAAATCACTGTAAATTGGGAGAGAGAGTAAAAAATTGTTTTAAAGATCTTTTTCTCGTAACTTTTGACCCAATTGTTTTGGTTTGGCTGATAATTGAGCACACCGCTTTTTACAATTACCAGGAATTATCCTACTCTTACCGACGCTACTTGGCAGGAGGTTCTGGAACTAACCCTAACAGAAGCTTGATGAGCAGAATAACTAATTCAACACAGCTGCACTGTATTTGAAGATAACCAATGAGACCAAAGATGACTTCATACCTTCAAGGAAAATAAAATGGTCTGTTAGCTCCTTCAAAGCGTATAAATTTTCAGGAGCATTATTACAGCAAGAGATAAATTAGCCAGCGTAAATACCTACGAAATTTTGCAGAGCTAATTATGCTGTTATATGTATACTCAACGTGTGTAGAAAAGTGAGGGTAGTACTCATATCAAAAGGTGGAGAGCAGTCTGTTGCCTAGCCCAAGTCTTATCGTGCAGTAGGATTATTCTGCTGCATATTGAAAACAATTTAGAAGGTAATAGATAACTACGTGAGAAGGGAAGAACTCGTTGGAAACGGTAGGAAAATCCACTATAACAGCTCTGCACCATCTAAGAGCATAAGAATTCCTCTCTGCGCCTCACTAAACATTAAAGAGGCTATGGGGGTACAGCTGTGAAGAGGCACAAGGGGCCCAAACGGTACTAGAAGTAAGGAATATGCCATCTAGACCGAGGATAATAATAATGAAACAATTACCATAGTAATCACGTACGGTTAGCCCCGAGAGGAGGTCCTCTACCCTCTTTTGCTGTCGCTGATTGTAAATGAACCCCTTCAGGAGTTTTTCGGAACCGTATTTAACAACCAAGGTATGCATTTGTCCTAGCTATTTTTTTATTTTTTTCTTATCAAGAGGTTTCTGATCACATGCGGAAGTCTGTAAGCACTATAAAACTGGTGGCTATTAGTAGGCCTTTACACCAATCAAGAAAAGACAGTAACAATTTCCTTCACAAAATGGAGAAAACACAATTTGAAAAGTCCTTTCTTAGAGGGAGCAACCATAGCATTTTCAGTAAAAATCAAATATCCTGGTCTTATGCTTGGTTGAAGTTATTGGTTCCCAAAAAAGATACTAAATAAAATTATAGTGACAACAGCCGAAAACGATATTGTTATGTTTGCGTATTGGGGTCGGCGGATTAAGTGGAGAAGGCACTTCTTTTAACTGTCTTTTATTGCACTTTATATCTAAATTCCTTCAAATACTACAACACAAACGCTTAGTAATTATTACGGCAGACATTCACAAAACACTCTGCTTCTTTAATATCAGATAATAGTTTCACAATCTGTTATAGGTCACTACAATACAAGTTAAAGCAATATCAGTTTACTCAATAATTCGCTCGCACAAATCCACATTTAACCGAAGCACTGTCGATACACTGTTTATAACTAATTTCTTAGTTTTAGTTAATTCTAGATCTCTATCGAAACTTATTTTAGAAATATTTGTTATAAAATTTTAGATAATTCTCTTCTTACAACTCTAGCCCACATAAGTAACACTACTACCATTTGACGGAACTATTTCAACCTACTTCCTAAGTAAACTCTTCTTTTCTTCGATGCGGATTGCATGGCCACAGGTTGTCACCTTCCTGAAGGTCTCTTGAATTCGCCCTGTGGTCATATCTTGTCTTCATCCGATCTTTGACCTTGATGTGCTTTCTCGTTTATTCATATATCGATATCATCCTTTCTCGTAGCTCGGAGATCTAATCCTCAGGATTCAAAAATAATTCTCTGGGGCATTCAAATTTCATATCTTCTGGTAACCGAATCTACCGACCAGTAGTATCGTCTTCGATAAGCCATCAAAAACATTGGTATGTGCCGGTCCCAATCCTTCTGATGTTCATCTACCACTTTGGAGAGATGTTCGCTGAGAGTTCGATTGAATCGCTCCAGAGGCCTTGACAGACGGGCTTCAAATCTTGGAAGATCCGTCCTATAGGGATATCTTATTCATGATCAAAAAGAAAAAAAAACAACTATAGTACGATACCAATACCAATCTCAGACTATGGACAAAGCTCGCTTTTTTCGAAATATCTACGATAGTCCTATGGAATGCTACGAATTCGCCAACATAAGTACACCTGCCGCCGACGCAAAGTTACTAAACCGCTTGACCTGTGAGCACACCTAGGATCCCGTTTTTCTACACAAAGCATAAAGTGATGTGTAGGAGAGTACCGAACACCTGATTTTCAATGCACTAAGAAATTATATTACTCAATTTTCATTAAATTTTCCAACTCTTTGGATCTCTTTAAGAACGGTTCACTCGAAGATTACAGGGCTCTTGTGAACTTTATTAGGAAGGCAAAATTTAATTTGTAAATTAGAAAGTAGTCTAACCAACCTTACGGTTAAATTTTTTTGACTAGGACTAATTAACATAGCCAACAACAAAAACATATAATGTTGACGTTGATTGACGAAAAACACACGTTGGGATCGATCCTCTCTTTAACTTAGTTGTAATTAACTTACAAAAAAAGAGAGTAAAGAAAACAAACAACAATAAATCAAGCAAAAAGAAAAAAAGACGATGAAAACCGCACTCTGAATTTTCAGATAATTGACGGAAATGGATAACTGAATGCTGACTACATCTGGGAGTTGAAGAAGACAGGGAGTAACCATCTGGCTAATGGTGGAAACGCTGGGCCAAAAATCTTGGAGTTTTTCTTTACCATACCAAACTCCAATAATCTCAACTAGTCCGATATGTAATTTTCTCACTGTAGCTTTTAAACGTCGATGCCATGCTTCTACGCTATTTTCCACAACTCAAAAACCTGGATGATATCTTGGTCTTCCATTTTAACTTTACTATTTAAAATGAAGTGGTTTGGATGAACCAGCAGAATGACTTAAAAGACTGCCCGACTTGAATGACTTGAGCGACTATTCTGCGAATTCCAAGGGTCTCTCAGGTTCCCGTATTTATCTGAAATTTCAGGATTCCAGAGCCTTCTTTGATTCCCATTGGTCAGTTCAATGATCATGAGATCAATTCTGATTGGCTTGAAAGGTTTGGTTTAGCGGTTGTTTACATTAAACACTTTAGCTCCTTTTGCCGAACGCCAGAATTTGTTTATGTTAAAACACTTGGGCTATGTTTATGTTTAAGCACTCAAGTCTGAATTTGATATCATTGTTTTGAACGCTTAGATTTGTTTATATTAACTACTTTGGCCAACAATTTGATACCGTTGTTTTGAACGATGACGATATCATTGCTTGATCGATTATTGACTCAAAACGTTTGAAACGAAATGTTTATGTTGTGAAATTCAAAATGAAATATCATAAATGTTCTGGAAAACGTTGCTGGAATCTAGCTAGGAACATGCTAGGAACTGCCCAGTATATTTATTTGACCATTAAATTGTTTCTCAGTAAGAACAAATAGCTCGTTCTCCAAATATCGTAAATTATTTGTGTTATTCTACATCAGTTGGTTCATTGGCAAATCTGTTTTTTGTCGAGCTCATCAGAGTTTTGGTAATTGAGCCCTTTTAGAAGGCAAATAAACTGTGCAAGTGAAATTCTAATGATTTGGATTTAAGGAGTTCAAACTGCCAGCCATTGCTTTTAAACTATTATTGGCAGCACAAAATGCTCTTTAGTGTGCCACACTGTCACGGCTATGTTTTGTGTTTGTCTATTTCTTTAGAAATTGCAACGCTTTTCACGGCAGAGGTTTTCTTTGCGCTCAAGACCATTCCCACCCCTTTTCTTTGATTTTTGAATGGGAACAGTAAACATAACCATTAAAGAATAGTTAGTTTCCTCCCTTGTTAGATTGAATTATAAAAACTTCCATTATAAACTTGAAAATTCAAAGGTTAAAAAATTAGCAATTAGCAAGAACGACGTTTATTAAGTTAAAAATGCTTTGCGTTTACTGGGATTCTGCGATTTGAAAACCTCAAGTCAAAAAATTCTTCGTCTAAAATTGGTAATATTTAAAATTTTGGAATTTTTTGCGTAAAGATTACACAACTTGGCAGGGGGGTTATTCTCTGTTGTGAAATACAATACTGTAAAGCATTTTCCAGAACTGCTAATAAGTAGTTATTAGTTTATCTGAAATTAGTGACCGTCGGATACTTAAACCCTTGAATGCAATGAAAAATTGCTCGAAAACACGATCGAGTTACTACATAAATTTTCGTAACAATTCTTTCGTTCGACAATCGTTTTCGAGCTACAAGAACCGGCCCCTAGAGATTCTGTAACTTGGTGGATTTTATAACATGAGGATTTTGTTTTTGGGTATAATGTGGGGTTCCCCACTTTGCAACAATATACCGGGGAATATTTTTATAGTAGAATTTTGTACAACAAGTTTTTACAACAGTCTTATTAAAGCCATTTTGCCTCATATTTGTGCCCGTGACTTACACATGGAGAAAATGAAACTCTAAGGATAAGATTTTATTTTATTTACAATAAAAAATCGTACTTGAATCTATTTCTTCTCGCCCTCCTTGGTATCTATTTGCTCTGCTGCTGGATTTGCTTTTCTGAAATTGGGAAATTGTTCCCATGGGGCAGATAAATCGAATTTACGAAATTCTTGAGCCAATTCAAGAGGTTCACAGACCACGCGTTTTTTCTCATCATCATAACGCAACTGAAACGAACACAATTAACTTCATGACTAATCGCACCATCCTGTTACCTCAACATAACCAGAAAGAGGGAAGTCCCTTCTTTGTGGATGACCCTCAAAGCCGTAATCGGTTAGGATTCTCCTCAAATCTGGATGGTTGGCAAAGAAAACACCATACATATCCCAAATTTCACGTTCATACCAGTTCGCCGCTTTGTAAACTTCACAGGCTGAATCTATGGGAGTCAATTCATCTGTGTAGGTTTTTACTCGAATTCTTGAATTGTATCGGAGCGACAAGAGATTGTAAATGACCTCAAACCGATACTGACGACAGGGTACATCCATTCCTGCTATGTCAACAAGGCTAGCGAACTGTGCATTGTGGTGATCCTTTAGAAATTGTAGGACCGGCACTACTCCTTCCGGGCTGATAAGAACTTCCAATTCGTCGCCTGCTGTTAGTTGTACCTTTTGAATATACTTTGGTAGACACTCGGCTACGTACTTCCCAAAATCTGCCAATTGCGCTCTAACAGCCTCGTCATGCTTGCGAACAGTAGCTAGAAGTTTTCAGTTCGTTTAAACTATTTTATTGTACTGAAATATGGCAAAATTACGTCTCGTCTCTTCAGTTTTGGCAGCCTCCGTTGAAGCCAACCTTAGGATATTCCTGGGCATCACACCTAGAAGCAGTAGGTATTAACCAAAATCATTGTTACAAACTATTGTTACCATTTTTCCCAAGCAGCCCGCTCCTTGCTGTTAAAGCAAATGTTCTTAAAATTGATGCCATAATAATACAAAATTAGCGCACTGCCTGAATACCCCGATTTTTTGACAGCTGCTTTTCAAATTTTACATAACCCAAGGAGGCATTTGCAGTTTTCTTACAGCGGGACGTGAGACGAGCTTCTTGAGTTGATTTAAATTTGAAACAAATATTAATTTTCTGGGGTAAAATTTATTTTTAGATGTATTACACAAAGTGTTAAAGAACACAATAAATATCTGAATTTACAAGGCTTTTTTACATAATCGAAACAGTTTATGAGAACCGTGAGAATAGTCTATCCGTGTGATATTTTTTGCGACAATAGAAAAATGGAGCTCACTCGACAATCGAGTGGAATTGAGGAGAAACTGGAACAGATTTTCAAATTCCTAGGGAACGATGAAAGTAATATCTTTAAAATAATCCTTTTGCAGAAACGTGAAGCACCATTTCGTGTGGGGGGAAAAACCATCGTGTCCATTAGTGTCCTTAGGACATTAGCGGAGTTTCGTCGGAGGCGGAGAGTTTCAGGTTTGACTAACTTTCAGATTTAAGAAGTCTCCTCGATAGAGCCATGTAGAACATATATTTGGAGGTATTCTACGAGAAACAACATAGAACAGGACTCCAATGATGACTATATCCAGCCTGGGAACTCTGAAAATTCTTTTCTGCTAACAGAGGAAAAGCAAGTAGAAATGTCAAAGCACTCGCAATCAATGGAATTCTCAGAGGAGACAGGTGCGGACAATATAGTTTCAATGAAAGAGGAAGATAAGGAAGAGGATGAGAAATCACTGAAAGACGTGAAACTTGATCGTGGAGACGTGTCAGAAAGCATCCGCAGGACGTTGCAAACCCCTGAAGTTGGTCGTTAAGAAACTGCAGAACGGATAATTAGGAAGCATTAGTCTTACTTTGGACATACCCATGTCGACAGTACGTGCCCACAAAAAGCTATTGCTGTCTGAAGGTTGCCTACCATAAAGTCAATTTAAGAAGTATAATTTTAAGGATCTCTTAAAGATAAGAATCAACAAATTTGCCTACTTCATGTTTAATTATCGTTTTATTTGTTTCACCAACAACTTGTATATAAAATACGATCTAAGTTTCCACACGTCTGTGGTGAACTTCGGGCACTATTAATAAAACTAATGTAAATTACGAGATAGAGTAAAAAATTGAGTCCTAGGTTCACGTTACATAAGCCACCCATTATCACCGTATTTTATATTCTCAAGAAATGTCCAACCTCTTTAATATTTTTGCAGTTTTGCTTTCTATGACTGTTGCTCCTAATTTGGGATGGATGGAACAAAGTTCTTGGGAAGTGGGCCTTTGCTTTCTTTATTGCGAAATCGGCCAACAAATTCAACTGCAAAATTGAAAAGGAAGTAGACTTCTGTTTAAATTACAAATTGTACAGGTTCTCCTTTTAGTATTGCTTCCTTTCGTTACATTCTTTGCGATTGTGATCCACCTATCGATCAATTACATACATTTCTATTCCATTGAACTTCATCCTCTATTTTCAAATTCAATGCATTCCCACTTCATTTCCAAAATGAAGATTAGGGGAACGGAAAACACCCACACATAAATAATTAGGCTCATTTACTTATTTAAAATCCGGAAAATTTTCCAGTTTTTTTTCAAATAATCTCGACAAATTTCCCACATTAGAAAATCCAAATCATTCTGCTAAGACTAAGGTAAGGCAATGAATGGTTTAATTTAGGAATAACTGCTTTGCGTGAGTTTCTTTGTTTATGGCTTATATGTGGCACACGCACACAACGTACGTGAATTAATCGGAGATGTGTTTGTGCTGTTTTACAGGGAGAGTTCCAGTTCAAAAGTTTTCAGTAGTTGGAGAACTTCTGTCAAAGTTGTAAGAAAGAGAGTTTATTCAGTGCAAACATTTTTGGAGAGGTCCCGCATTTCGGTTGAATATTTTATTTCTCGGCTGTGTTTAATTTGTTTATCGTATGTCCATCCAGAATTTAAACAAATTTGGTAAGTGTAATTCTTTATAGTATAAATTGTTATGATGAAATTTAATGAAGTTGCTCGAAACAAGATGGCTTCTGGGTTGACACTTGTGCCACTTTACGCTTTTGGTTTAGGAATTGTAAATTTCTAGCAGCGATATTGCTTGCAGTTCTCAAATTTCAACCCGTTAATATTTACTCTGAAATTGGGAAGCAAAACGTGGAATGTTCTAGTCATTTCTTTGTGTTCCTGACAATGACGTCATGGGATTTTGCCTTGTGTCTTGTGCTACTTTTTGACTTTTTTTTAGGCAAGGTAATTGTACAAGGAAATTGCACTTGTGCTCTGATTTGAAAGATTTTTATCACTGATAGGTGGTTAAATTATTCCCAAGCATTACTTTCATTCCAGCCAGGTGTCAATTTCGTCACATGGTCGGAACGGAATGTATAAATTGAATTACAAGGCAAATTTGGGAAGGCGACTACCTTGAATGTCGCGTGCACCACGATTAATTTACTTGGAAAATGTATGACGCATAAATGTGAAATTTCGGGGGTTTTTTTTTCCTACTTAACCCATTTTATGCCAATTTCCTTGTTGCTGCTCCATTTACAAAAGTATCGAAAGTATTTTGCTTCAGTAGGTCTTGAAAAACTGTTAATGTGAAAAGATTTCCATGTCATCCTGTATTTTTAAGGTTATTAGGTGTCTTCATTTGAGGACGCTGTGCTTTCGTATGCAAAATAAAATGAAATGCAAAGTGTGGGAAAAACGCAATTGAATATACGGGTCAATAACTTTATATTTTCCTTAGAAGTACATAAGTAGTCTTCACAAATATGAACAGATATTTTACTTTTGAGGTTTTTAACACAATAACTGTGTATGAACTATAAGGAGAATTCACGCGTTCAAAACCTTTAAATAATAAATTTAGTCAACACTAATACTCGACTGTGAATTAAAGAAGCCTTCATTTTATATGCGTTATCTTTCGTTTAACTGGTACATACTTTGCAAATGAGAACGCTGTGCTAAAATGGGAAAAATACTCCGTGCAACTACGCATGATGCCCTAGTTTTTAATGCTTTAAGATTAGTATTTCCGAAGCAAAGCCTCATACGTCTGAACTTTT
>QYTT01083840.1:6410-21646 GCA_006980735.1 Dasypogon diadema
GGCTTATATCTCTGAATAAGGAAGGTAGTAAATTAGAAAAGGTTAGTAGGTTTTTTGAAATGTAAAAAGGTAGCAGATTTACTACAATTGTAGCAGGGAGGCAACGCTGCTTCTATCCCTATAGATAACTCCACCAGCTGATTTCACGGTCAATGGGGACTATTTACTAATTTGTTCTAGTTCTTTTCTCTTACATCAGACGCATACATGAATATGAATTTAATTCACACATTTGGGCAGGGGCAGGACGTACTGCATTGTCCGCGTTAGACAACGTCCAGAAAAAAGCTTTTAAGCTCATTGGCGATGAGACGGTTACTTCTAAAATCGATTCTTTGGAGCACCAACATAATGTTGCATGTCTAACGCTTTCTGGTCTGATTCCTTGTAGTCTTATCCCAACTCATGATACCAGCGCCTGGCGCCGTCTTCACCCTTTTGTCGTCCAGACAAGACCTTTTATCCCACATCTTTCCTGCCAAAGCAATTACTTAACATTATAAGATATCCCCTGAGCTTTGGACTCACCGTACAAAAAAAATCTTGAATTTGAATTAGAAGGAATGGAGTATTAGTATATAGGCACAAAAATGATATGATATTACTAATTGATATCTCTAATATTTAATTCAAAATTTTATTTTTATAATGCGATGGCTTCATACTAATGAGATAGATCCTAGGTTCAGCGTCTACCAATGGTAGCGATTTTTTTCTGATAACAGACTAATCATTAGCAGCCATTGAGTGGTCTAGTAATTGTAATTCATGTTAATCAGTAGGTTCAGTTTCTGCAGCATCACTGTCAAGAAAAAGTGCATTTCCTCTTTTGCAGCTATAACCCTAATTTTTCAAGAAGTGATGAATGAAAATCTCAAGCTTGAGAAACTTCCTTGTGCATAAACAAGTCATGGTGATTTATCTTTACCCTACCACTGATATGTTACGAATAGATACATTTATTGTGGGAGAATGCTTCCATTTTACAACAAAGCTCGATGGTAGTTTCTATCTATCTCCTCTATGCGCTTTAAATGAAATAAGAAAAGTTCGACTAAGAACCATAAGCCTCGATTTTCTGATGAAATATTTTTAAACGTCTTAACATAGCACAGTTTGTCGCACGCAGTTATATATATATTGTTACGCCGGCTCCTACTTTCTCCTCAGGGAAAAAGGCAGCATGAGACTCACCGGCGAACGAAATAAAATAAAAGCAGGGCAAGCAAAACTCTCGGCGTTCACTTCAGAGGCGTCGTTTTCAAGTTCTTTTTATTCGGCAACAAATTGAGCGAGAGAATAATTTCACATGTTTCTCATAAAATATACAAGTTACAGAAGTTCACTTTTACCAAATCTAAACTAACAAATTTCTTTTTTGTTTTTTTTCTATTTTACAAGAAGAAACTTCCTTTTTTATAGCACTCTCGAAATTTTTCTCCTTTTTCACAAAATTTTTCTTTTCTCGGAGCCCCTCAAAAAATCCCCCCGGAAACTCTGCCAACACCACCCGCTCAAAAACAAAAAGTCAAAAACTCACAGAAAAATGTCTTTCTGATTCATTCAGAGTCCTCTTTTGGAGGTTGGAGTGAGCTACGTTTTATTGAAAGAGTGAATTCGAATTTTCATTTAAAATGCATTGAGTATTCATTATCGAGAGTGCTTTACAGAAATTCGATCTACGTAACACCTTTACAGAAATTCGATCTACGTAACAATATATATACTTTCAAAGGACAGCACAAATATCTCCAGAGTGAGGTATAGTTCTGACTGGCACGAGGCATATTTCTTGTGTTTTCAAACTCCAGTGGACTTTTTTGTTTGTTAATTCACATTTCATTTATTTTTTCCAGTGGCAGAATTTTTGCCTCTGGTTGCCATAGGCAAAGCTATTTTTCTTGTTACTTGTTTAAAATTTAAAAACTTGTCATAATACTTCATTATATGAATGACAAATATATGAAAGATAAAATAAAAATGTCAAAAGTGGAGACATCTTCAGAAGCATGGCTTCTACAGTTTTTCTCGTGAGTGGATATTGTGATGCTTGAGACAGAGCTCATCAATTCGAAGTGAGTTGCCACGTAGCATAGATGAAAATGTAAAAACACAATTGTCTTATGTCATAAGTGAGAGAGATCTCAATTTTTTAGGCCGAAAATATTTGCTTTCAAATTTCCCATGAAGCAATATTTTTTCCATTAGAGGCAACAGTCTACATGCTGGCTGGCTTCTTGAACTGTGGCCCCAACTTTCTCAAACCTATTAGAGTTTACCTTCTTTAAATTAAATTTTCAACGCTGAATTGAATGTAAATTGTTTATCATACCCTCAAGAATGGGCATTAAACATGGCTTTGAACTACTTTGGACGTTTTGCCTTTTCTAAATCCCTAAAATTGTGCCTTATTTTTCCATGTCTGGTGAAAATTTTCCTTTTCCTCTTAGAAAGTTTCCCCGAAAAGAAAGATTACTTTTGAGTGTCTTTTATTGCTGTTACAAAGAGTGTAAGAAGTTGTTATTGCTCGCATTCCGCTGTCTGAAAATATTAAGTAGCACACCTCATATATCTGCTGTAATATGAGGATTGTCGTAATGGGGAGAGTGGGTGTTGTACAGACATACATCTTGTCTGCACAGGTGGCTTAAACGGAATTCCCTCAGCTTTAATTTTTCAGAGTCTCAGTCTGAGGGAAAAGATATGTCTTAAAACTAATATATTTTCAAGAAACGAGTGTATATATTCGCCTTGGGGATCTTTATTGCAAATAAATATCTATTTGAGCGAATTATTTGAAATGCAATTGCACGCTCTGAGTATGGGTGGTTTGGGACAGTAAATCTTGTCATGTAAATGATGGGAAGCAAGCGAGAAACAGTCCATTCATGTGTCAGTCCATTCCTGCAAATATATTCTATTCAGGAGATATTGGAAACATTTATAATGTCTTATAAAGAATTGCTTCAATTCTAATCGAATTGTTGTTACTTTTTGGAAAGGTTTATCGGCACCTGGGTCTTTTATTTGAATATTTTAACATCTAGAATTTTACAGTTGATTTCACACAATTTCTGTTGAGCTCCTAAAGCTACGTGTGGTTAAAGTTGGCATGCTCAAAGCCGATTACTCATGTTCTGGTTAATCATAGTGCTTTCCATTCCCATCGGTATTCTCAAAATTTACTTCTAATACCATAATCGCAGGGAAAAATCTAATGATTGATTTCAGTGCTAAATTCATTTGCTATAGATATATTAGTTCCACACTAGGGAAAGTTTACTGTTACCTGAGGCAATTATGGGTCAATTCCAGTCTACTCTCGCTCAATGTTCGTAAAAAACTTGTTAAATTTCTTATACTTTCCTATTTTACATTTGGCTGGCTGCATAATTTTTTCATTGCTAGATTCAGGATGCCATAGGGAACTAAACGTAGCATATACTGACATACTGCATTTTGTCTTTAAGCTTCGTCGGTGTGATCATACATGCCTTTATAGATTATCTTTGCTTGATTTTCCTCCTAAAACTGATCTAACCCATCGCACGCTGAGGCTCCTATATAAACTTACATATCCCCAACAATCATTATACCCCTGTGAAAAGATAAATTTTCTACAATCGACTAGACATAGATATACCTTTATTCCTCGATGTTGTCCTCGTTACGGGGAGCGTTCGCAGTTTATTAATTGCACTCAATTGTGGCCTTTGTTATTATTATCATTATTACCCATGCCGCGCCCCGGTGACGGAGCGGACTAACGCACACATCTGCAGATTTTCTCCTCTGTGGGCATGAGTTCGATTCCTGCAAAGGGCGCAGTGATTTACTTGCGGTGTTGTACAGTGAAAATTTCACGCAAAGAATTGTGTGGTTAGCTTGCAACACTTGTAAGGTTAAAAATTTCCTAATCTCCTCTTCCCTAAAATTCCTTCCCACTTAACCTGTGTTGAGTGTAATTTAGGGTTGTCGCTTTGGCAAGCTAATTTGTTGAGGCACGCTGCAGTAAGAGCTGGTTTCAGGCTTATCGCCTGACGGCTGAAGTTGCCAAAAGCGCGGCTTACATCACAAACGTATAAGCAGTGCTTGGAATTTGTACTGCCGAACCAATCGTGCCGATTGTGGAAGGTGCAGCCCAAACCGGGTACTTCTTTGAGACGATAAGAAAGCGTACTGCGTATTCCTTGGAATTTATTCGTATAGACGTCGTAAATATCCTTCCCCATGAATCAATTTTTTTTAACATTTCTCTCAACATTACTCGGTGGAAGATAGAACTGCCTTAATTCAGTGGTTGAGGGCCAGACAGATCTTCCCTTCAATTGGAGGCGATATGCCCTGCGCCTGATTTCAAAGAAGAGGTACCTGCAAAGGATGGTGAACTGGTAAACATGTGCAATGTGAACTACGGCTCTATTATTCAGGTCGTCTCGCATACACCAGTGTAAAACCTTTAATGCTGGCGTATGCGGAAGTGACGGGCGATGGTACAAAACTCAATCTGAATAAAAACCAGGGTCTGTGGTGTGGTGGATGGCGGGATCGCCATGGATCGCCTGAGGTATTTGAAGCTGTATATGGAGCACGAGGCCATGTCACGTAAAGTGACTGTGAAGAAAATCTCCAAGGGCGTTTGTTCTGATTACCTCGCCCATCATCTATCTACTTAAGGCAAAGTGCTTTCAGCAAGATTCTTCAAGCAAAAGTAGTAAATGCATTCTGCGTTAGAGGAGAACGATGGGTCGGCAATTGAGGTGCCATGAGTCTAAGGACGAAAAAATTTTCGTTGAGACCGTTGTTAAGAGTGTGCCTTATTTCTTGTAAGTCAAAAGAGAGTATATAATGAGTGGCAATAAGACTTGTTATATTATATGACTAGATGAAAGCATGGGTCCTAACAAACGGCTAAGAGTTTTGCACTGTATTTATTATGGAGTCCGAAACGGAAACGGCTAAAATATTCAAAGAGTGCGCCATGAATTACATACATTTCACGGCACTTGTGACTAAAATTAATTTTTATATAATTTAGCCGACTTAAATGGCCGGGCCACGTGCAAACATAAGAGAAATCTGGTCACAAAAATGTTTAAAACGTTTAAGCAATTAGTGGTTCAGGGTGTGTATAAAGGAAAAAGTTCAGTTGGCACATTTTTTAAGAAATGGACCCTTAACTCGTTGATCAAAATTTGGTAGAAATTAATGGGACTCAAAGCCAGGATCCATGAAAAATTCACTACATTATCTATTGCCATATTCACTACCTTTTTGTGTGAAGAAATGTAGGTTTATTATTGTTTGTTTGTGTGAGCCAAGAATATAGTGATCTGATAGTGACAATTAATTTTATTAAATATAAATACAAAATAAATAAATTTCCAGAATTTTGAAATTCAAATTAATAATGAAAGAAAATCACAAAAATATTTTAAAGGTTTCTAAGCATGAGATATTTTCTTGAAAACATTAAATTCCCCCGAAACTGCTGGTCTGTTAAAACTAAGGCATTTTGTCCTATTGTTGGATAGTTTGCTCACCAAATAAGAACAATGGAGTCCGTTTTACTTTATTGCGCCTGGTAACAAATCACGAATATATAAAAAGAGAAAATTTTCTGGTACCTATTCATTGTTCTAAAAGTAGGAAAATATCTATAAATTTCCACAGCACGAGCAGGCAATATTTTCCATCTTTTTAAAGATGAGTGGGACCAAAGATATTTTAAATATTTATTTTGCCGGACCAAATATGTTGGCTTTGCCATGTTTCTAATAAAAGAGGGTTTAGAGATTTCTTTTATGTATGTCGTAAAAACCGTTGAGAATATATGAATTGAAGTTGTCTGTTTATAGTATATTAAGTTTAAATAGGAGCTTCTATTTATTTTTCTATTTATATTTTTTTCTTTGCAATTTAAGGCGATTTTTTTTTTTGAAAAAAAGCTTAATAGCGAGAATTAGTACGCATCAAAATACCAAGAGAACATTGATAACATCTGCCATGGACTTTTGCAAACAAAATATGTACTACTTTCTTTTATTAGTTTTATGGCATTAATAGATAAATGGTTAATGAAATTTTCAAATTGGTCCGCATTTATTATAGTATGGGTCCTGGTATTGAGGGAAATCTTGTTATAATTACAGAAGACCTGCCAGAGTATAAAGTAAAAGTAAATCTGTAGTAAGAAATAAAGTGCATTGAAAAGTGAGGTAAAATCAAATCTGGAGTGTATTTACATAATCGTGGCACTGGGAAAGAGCTACAATGTTCTTTATCTCAGTTATTTGGGGACATTATTGAGTTTCCTGCAGCGATAACGCCTCATACTGAGTTTCTCTGCTTATTAAGTCCTTTCTTCAGTCGCATTTTCATTTATTTTCCACGTATGAGAACCACCTATCAGTGCCATAGATAAGTAGACCTGTAAAGGAAAAGGAAAATTGAAAGGACAAAGTAGTGCGGTTCTGTATAGGTCCGAGAATTTGCTACAATTAACTTTGAAGTCGAATTCAAGCATCGCAAGGCGAGAAGAGTATTTCCTGAAAATATGGTCGTAATTTTAGAACCCCCAGAACAACTCTTGGCTATTGTGTCAAATTAAATAGATCAGTTAGACTTACTCATAGGTAATACAAGCTTACTGGATTTCTAGTTTTTAGAAGGAAAAGATGAAAATGAAAATTAAATTATTTTAATTAGGGGATTATAAAAATAAAATATGGCTTTTTTTTAAATATATTATCGATTTTATAAGATTCATAAAATAGGAGCTGCAGATCCAAATAGGATGGGATTCCATATCAAAGGGATCTGGTACGCAAGCCAGACTTCGGAAAAAGCAACTCTGTGTGTACCAGAATAATATTGAGTGAAAAAGAAAACAGAGAAAACAATAAGCGACATGAAAAGTACTGAAATAAAAAAAATAAGGTCTAAAGAGGAAAGTTTTCGAAGAGAAGAACGTATAGAGGAGGTTCGTTGGCAAAAAATTCCAACAGAGGGGTTTATCGCGAGGATTCTAAAGAGATCGAGCTACGCAAAAAGATAAGTTAACTTTGAATCTAACTTAACTTTTATGTCTGTTGTAATGAAATTGAAACGAAGTTCAGTGTTTATTTAATAAGTGTAAATTAGATTGTGCAATACAGATTAAGTTTCACTGGGTGATACCTGTACGCGGTGTGTAAACTTTTGATTACTTTTCAAAATGCTAAACTAGATGGCGATTAATATCTACGAAGATCCGGAAAGAAAAATTCCCATCATTTTTTTCAACGCTCACTCTTGTTGCGTTAAGATGGAAAGCTTGCGTGGCAAGCCAAGGGCCTAGTTGGGGAATATGACGCATAATATGTGCTATATAATAGTTAGAAGCTTTCCGTCCTTAGTTGACCTGCTGGTATGGTATATTTTTCATTATGTAGTGTTATTATACTGTATATGAAAAAATGATAGATCCGGTTCGAAGTACCAAGATGTGAAATTACTTCAATATACTGTGATTAGAAATTAAAAACACTAACATTCAGGATAACCGCATATATGTTCAACAGGTTATCATGAGAAAACTAGAAGCTGCGAAATGACCTTCATCTTGATCGACACATTTAAGAGAATGAAGTAGAAAGTTGCCGTAATAAGGGTTTTATCTTCTCTATGAATATTGGGCAATTTTTTGCTCTTGCTAAGAACACAATGATATTCTTTGAATATTTTCTCCATTTGATATGAATGTAGCTAATTATATTTTAACTCCAAGCATAATGATCCACTAAACGTTTCTTGCGCTAACACTTCGTGAGGTTACAGGCCAAAAAGATTTACGCCCGTTACACACTAGTGCTCGGCTGCGCAGGCTGCGTTCGTTTTAAAACCATCTCAACAATGTGGTGGACACATTATAGCTGAACTCCGCTGTGTCTAACGTAAAGGTTTTGTAATAATATTTCCACTATATGCTCAGTTCAGACATCTGTTCCGGCAAGATAAACAGCTGCATGCATTGACCAAGTCATCTGGCACAGCCGAGCTCTAGTTTGTGGCGTTGAAATTAAACATGTGTAATACAAAAACATAGCCTAGCCGAGCTAGCGCAGCACACTTCTAGTATGTAATAGGCCTTAAGATTGTAATTGTGCAATCGAATTTAGTGTTTTAGTTAGTGCATGGGAAGAACGTCTTCTATGAACGCAGAACTCCTTTTTTGTTATATCGTCAAAGCGTATCAATCTCAATTCATTATTAGGTAAAATGTAACTGGAAATTGCACTAATAAAGGTCGGAAGATCTTTAAACTAAACGGCTATGTTCAATGCTTACTCTTCTACCCTATTTTTGGGCTCTAATGCTAGCAGTGATCCTCAAACGATCTCTTTGGTGGATTTTTCAAGACTGAATTCCTTGATAAATTCTGTGATATTAACTTTAATGATTTGATTTTTTTGACGATACTTCGGCCGACCTCTTTTTAACTTAACCGTTTGAGTGCGGCGTATAACAGTTTTGGTCTGTGAAACAATTCGCTATCGCGCTCCTCAGCACTCAAACGGTTAAGAATCCTCTCTTGTTGACAACTATATGTGGTCTATGAATACAATTCGAATTTGGCTGATAATTATTGAAGTGATTACGTGGCATTCTCGTGTTTTCGCTCGTGCTTGGAAGCTCTTTATGATTATTCCCTTGTGATATCTTAAATTACAGACCAACTGATAAAATTAAGAGATACACAAATACACTTTCCCTCTAATCTCTTCGTGTGTCTCATTTCTGACTTCTTTATCTTCATTATAAACATTTTCTATCATCTTTACAACACAGATTCATTAAAGGAAAATCCACCACGATCAATTTATTGGAATTTGTCAATTGACTGCTCTTGAGGGTTGTGAGCAAATAATTTATGTTTAGAAAGACTTTTGGTAGGATTGATAATCAGATTCCTTTCTATAAGCTGTCTATTTTCGGGTTTCCTCCTTACTTTCTTTTTTCCCACCGGGTTCGCAACATATGCAAAGTGCCTCAGGGGAGCCATCTTAGCCCTTTGCTATTCGGACTTTATGCCAAGGATTCCTCTTTAATCCCTTCCCACTCTAGAATCTTTTTTTATACCGGCGATGCTTTTCCCAAGATCTCAACTGAGCTTGATTGAAATATGGATTTAGTTACTTTTTAAAATTGATGCTCTTTCAATCAATCTCCTGTAATCGTTGAAAAATGCACATGTGTGTCCTTTTCACGTAAAAGAATTTGGTTGAATTTCAACTTCACCATTGATGGTTACATTAAAGTTAGACTTGATTGCACTAAGGATCTTTCCATTGATAGTTCTATTGCTAAGCCTAACTATATACTGGGTTTTGAGAAGTGCTAGTCGAAAGATTTTAATAATCGCAACACTTCCAGGCTTCTCTACTGCAACTTTGTGAGGCCTATCCCTGAATATGGAAGCCCGATGTGGCCTGGTTTTTTATGCAATTCACATCAATCGCATTGAGGCCATCCAACGATTTTCCCTTTACGGTCTCCTTTGGGACAATCACTTCCTTTCGCCTCCTTATGTTGATCGACTTGATTTAATTGCTTTGAAATCTCTTGAGAGTAGACGTAATAACGTAATGAAATTACGAATGGTATAGCCAAAAGAGGTGCAGAAATGTCCTTTTTGTGGTCGCTTCAAACAGGCTCTTAAGGGCTGGGAGAAAGTACAGCACTTCTTCCACTGGTCCGAATGATAAAGTGAACAAGTTCCTTGTTAAAAAAAAATACAGAGCATCACATCATCGGTCATTACTTTCTAAAGTATCACCTCGAGAAAATGGACTAGGCCAAGATAGAAATGGGGTACTTTTTCTCGGTAGCACTAGAAACAGAGTACAGAGTGCTTGGTCTACAATTGCGAGGATTAAATTTTGACACCTAGGAGGAACTTTCCTGTCGCTTGCCAAGATATGGAACGCCAATGCTCAAACGTGAGATAATTCGATAGACGGGGATTTACATCGAATGATGTTGATATATTCGGGTCATGGTGAATGCGAGAATAAACAACCTTCACACCTTTTAATCTAATCTGAATTGCAATTTTGACATCAGGCATACTTTTATAAATCGCTTAATATCTACTTTTATTTTAAATTTTAATTGCAAATGAATTCGGAAGCGGAACTTGTGTTAATAGCCACCACAGTTGTGTTACCAAAATCTTATGGTGAAAGTTGATAACACTATTGGCAGTTATTTTTCAAAAATTTTAGTTAATTCTCAAAAAAATTACAGGGATAAAAAAAAGACATCGTATGTCTCTCAAAATTTGTGTTTTTCTTTTTCTATTCCAGAAACCTATTTAGTAATTAGGATACTTTGATAGTTTTTCTTATGCGAAAGTATTTAAGTTTGTTCTTTAATTGAGTGGTTTTATCCCTTTTTCATTATCAAGACAAATAGTGACTTTAAACTTAGTCCGAAATTTGTTGTTTCTACGAATAGAACGTCAAATTTTTACACGTATAATATAACGAGGGAGTGTCCTTTCCTCCTGTTCAAAGTTCAGTAAAGTGCAAAAATCTTGTCAACAATATCTTTTCTGCTTCCGGTAACCTTAAAGAAAAAATTTCCTATTCTGGAAAAAAACCGCGGGTATGTTTATAGAGTAGCATCGTTGTTATTCTCTGTTTACGACGACCCGACCATTACATTCAGTAGCAAAGCTGAGAAGTAAAATATTGTCTCGCTTCCGAGGATTTCTTCGTCACACTTCCACTTTTTCTGGCTTATTTCTAAATCAAATATAATTTTATTTTTATTTTCAGCGGCTGTAGTTATCACATTTTTCGTTTGCTGGGCACCATTTCATGCTCAGCGGCTTACGTACTTATATGCCAGGGATTGGGCACATTTCCAGGACATGAACACTTGGCTGTTTTCGGTAGCGGGATGGTTTTACTACGTATCATGGTATGTATCTTCTTCCACCGCACGGATTTTATCACTTTTCTTTTGCGGTTCCTACGGGAGCCAAATAAAAATTTCCAGCACGTTTGAAATGCTGAGCTTCATAATATCCTGCAAAGAAACAAAACGTTCCATCCCCAGTCAATTTATCTTGGAAAAGTCAAGGGAGATTTCTTATCTGGTGCCATTTATTTTCAGTACGATAAACCCGATCCTGTACAATGTAATGTCGCATCGGTATCGAGTTGCATTCAAGGAAACGCTTTGTGGTAGGAAAAAGGGATACTACCAGAATAACGGATTTGCCAGGGACCAGTCGAGTTTCCGGGAAACGACAATAGCTTCAACAGCAGGCTACGAAAGTGCTCATTTGGTAAGATTTTTTTTTCTTTATGCAAATTTACAAAATTGAAGTCCCATCTAACTCGGGAATTTAAGGAATCATTGCCTTCCAGTTGTACTTGAGGAGCAATTTCCATTTCGTACGACCGAAAAACAATGGGAGCGTGCAGTACAGCGTGTAATAAATTTTAATTTGTTGTAATTTCCAGGTGCGGGTACGTTCTGTAAGAAATTCCATCTACAAGGACTCTCATAAAGGGAGTGTGCTCTGGAGGAACAAAACGACCTGCAACAAGCAAACTATCAAGGTATGAAAGTAATCTCGTTTTCCACTCGAAAAAGTTTTTTAGCTTCTAAATTGCATTGTTCAACGATTTTGTAAATTGAAGTTAGCATTGGGCGTTGAATATTAAGAAATTAAAGATGAAAATTCTTGAGGAAAAAAAAACTGGCAACATAAAAAAGTTCTCAATTAAGCATTTTTACAATTCATCTTCTGACATAACTTGCTTCAAACTGCAAAAAGTTTTAGTTTTTAAAAACGTGTTTTCAAGAGTTATTGATTTTTGTTTTAAAGAATCGCAATTAGTTTTAAACGGCAGCTTATTTTTAAAATAAGAATTTTTTGCACGATTCGTAATAATGTGCGAGATTCTCTGCAACTTGCTTGAGGAAATTCACCCACTCGAAGTTCCAATGACCAACAACGAAATTCTATATGGTATGGTCACATGTCACGAAGAACTAACTTGGTATTATTTTTCTTGGTATACAGACCTACGACGCGAACAGAATTATTAAATTTTCCCACAATTTCTATGATATCAGATGGAGTTCTGTCCGCCATATTCAAATATTTGATTTTTTTGTGGAACGTGGTAGAATCCAGACAGCTCCTTGAACACAGACAATTGGTAGGGACATTGTTCATGCACACGATACGAGAGAAAACAAGAACGTGTACTGTCACTGGTCCAACCGCTCGGTCGATCTGGTAAAACCTAGGACACGCTCCCCGCTTGTGTCATGCACTTTATCAAGGAAGTAGTATCGAGAAGTTTTCTTGTTGAGTTGGCGTTTGGTGCCCCCGCACAACTCCTTGCGCTCATAACTGAGATTACGTCCCATAGTTGACAGGGTTGGTAGTTTGTCCAGTCAACGATAGGTAGGGTTAGGTGTCAAAAACTGCATTTTCCCGTGCCAGCTCGTTCGTCTTCTCATTGTTGTAGATGCCACTGTAGTTCGGAATCGGTATAAGAGGAATATTATTATTCTGTGACAAGTTCTCAGAGGAGTACAGAGTGGCAGCCTATTGCCAGCATAGACGTAACTAAGAGCTTCATAAGAACTTTAATAGTTCTGAGAATTAAGTGGCTTTTACTCCCGCCTATAGGAAACCGTGATGTTTTTTTGAGGGTGTATTGCATATTTTATGCGTCCAAAGCAGGAGCCGCGACTCATAGTAACCCAATAATGGACTTGTTGTGCATAGGTGAACTTGCACGTACCAAGCAGCCATTGATACTTTTTTCACTTTCACTTTCTATAGGCAAGACATGTAGGATTACTTGCAGTTCCGATATGCTGAGTAGACAGTCGTTACACCGTTTCTCTAAGAATTTACAATTGCGTTCTGTCTCTAGACCTTTCCACCATAAAGCAGCTTGAGAAGCAATGATGTATATAATCAGACTACATTCCGTGGCTTGGTTCCCCAATTTCCAAATACTTGACCTGCTCCCTTAGCTCAAATTGAGCGGAGTGCACAGATGCAGGACAAATGGATGAGTGTTTTTTCTCTAGTTACTTATTTTAAGAGGTTGTCTGGGCCGTTGAAAAACAATTCTGAACGTAGGCCAGTACCAGGTACATTATTCATCCAACCGAAAGACAAGGAACAAAATCCATACGTGGGAGCAGGTTTTGCCGAAGGTCCAGCTACCCAGAACCCAGTTGATGTAGCTCAGGACACGCTTCCACCTATTTTAATTTTCATGCAGTTCATCAAAGAAGTGCGTCACAGTTTCCGCGTCTTCTCCGCATCTTCTACAGTCGGCACCATTAGAACGGCCGTTTTTGTGTTGATATGCTTTCACGGAGTTTTACCTCGTGAGAATGGATTTCAGCATTCCTAAAGATGCGGTTTTGCGGTAGAGTTGGCGTTTGTTTGGCTCCATATTTCCCTTGTCGTTTTTCCGACCTATATCACGCCCTACAATTGACCGTCTTGGTCGTTTACCCAGTCCACGACATATCCAAGTAAATACTTAGAGGCTATTCCCGTAGGAGAAGGCAAGCAATTGAAAGCTGTTGTTATATTTTTTTACTTCAAATGGTGGCAATTTTACTTTTGCTAGAATAAAATTACCTTGAAATTTGTTTTCAGTTTTTTCGTACGTACTGCTCCTTACATAGTTGTGCTCTGGATCGATGGTCATTATATCGAAATCTGAAAATCATTTCATTTCATATTATGTTCCAATACTCCTTTAACTCATCGACTACCGTAATTAGCATAAAAGCTTTCGTGAGAGAATTCCGTGTTAAAATACCTTCGCGGTGAGAGAGCTTTTTAAATACCAGTCAACGATGACCGGCAGTCAACGTGTTGATTTTTGGATTTTTTGCGCATTGAATGCCCTTTATTGAGCTTCTGAACTTATTAAGTTATAGCCTTGATCGCTATTTCTTAATATTGTATTTTTCTGTCCTCTATGCTTTCATTTTCTTTCTACTGTGAAACCTTGTTGCTACCCTTCTGTACAGAGCCCTTTTTTTCGTTAGCTTCGAAACTTAACTTGTTCATCTCTGCACTTAGTTGACCTAGAGTTTCTTTGAATGTAGGTATCTTCCGGGTTTCTGAAGTACATTGTACCAGACGTAAATTTGTAAATTTCATCTCGTCTCAGTGTACTTCATTGCAGACGCGTACAAGAAACTATTACAAATGTTATCGAACTTTTTTCCGTCCAGTAACTAACGTAGGGTATCGACTAGAATATTTTTTAAAAAGGATGGCTTAATGTTCTATTCTTGGCACTTACCGGAAGAAAACATCCCTTAGCACTTTATTGTTAATCTTGACTAGAGTTGAGATTTCCGTCAATACTTCATTCTGAGCATCAGAATAGAGAGCATCCTTAGCACTTTAAGTATTTTGAGTATCTAAAGATTTCCCTACCTTAATAAGAAAAGAGATTTTCCTAGTGTCTAGGATCTGTTTTTTTCCTAGTATCTAGATTTAAGCGAATTATTTTGAATATTGAGTGGAACAAATTTTATTTAACTGCAACCGACGTTATTTTACTTTCTCTTAATTAAGTATAAAATGCCTTTATGAACCTCTCATGATTTCCTGTTTGTATAATATTTATCATTTCTCTATAAGACCATCAGAACATTTTGGATCTTATCCTTTTCTTCTGCCTTCTTAACATGTTAAGGATGTTTTGGGATTGAAGTTCCTTTTGACGTTAAGCTCCTTTTCCTTGAAAATACTGACATTTTGTTCTTAATATCTTAAAAATAGTAACATAAGCGTAGAAGGGGTGTTAAGTGGCTGTAACATTCGCATTTAGTAACAACTGTTTAATGGTACGTTGCAAATGTTTTTTTAAAACGTCACCAACAAAATTGTCATTGTTACAAGTAACTTTGTTTACTCTGATTTATAAATTTTTGACCTCTTCAAAAACATGTAAATACAACAAACTGGCTTCTGTTATTTGCCAAAGTTTGTTTTAATAGAGTTGGCGTTTTTGGTAAACTTTCCTCGAAAACTTTGTAAATGAAAAGATAAAAGGTCACTTTCCCTGAAAATATGTTTTCTTTATTTTCTTTAGAGATTGTATTTAGAGCCTATCCCAGAGTTATTTATACTTGGAGACAGATTCTTGGAAAACTTCCTGGTTTGAAATTCGGGCTGAGAAAAT